>LPNX010691792.1:212855-297537 GCA_001517045.1 Pseudotsuga menziesii | reverse complement strand
AAGCAGCAAAAAGAATACTTCGATATATTCGAGGTACAATTCAGTTTGGGATTCATTACAGTACAGGGGGGAAACCTTTGTTGGTTGGTTTCACTGATTCCCACATGTGTTATTCCAGTTATTTCAGTCTCTTTTTTTTCTCTTGCATATTTTGTCAAACACTTTGTTGGGCCAGGAAAATTAGACAAGGAAGAAGCTGGAACACAAGCCAAGAAGGAAAAACGCACGTGACGAGGAGCAAAGTAGGTCGCAAAGGAAGTGAAAGAACTGACAAAGAAGGATAGAGTATACACGCAAAAGAGGAAAGGAAAGCTTGCATGTGTACAAGTGGGTAACAGTCAAAAAGTGACACAACCGAAATATCGTGGCTACTAAAGATGGCATAAGCCTGTAGACAACGCACGTATGAAGCAATATTTTGTAAGTCAGGTTGATAGTGCCTTGTGTTAGTCCCTGACAGCCTGTAACCGTTTTTTGACGGCTGATCATGACCTATAACTGATGGGAAGTATGTAGTCAACCCGGTGTGGTACTGTAGAAGTTATAAATAAGAAGAACCCATTTTGTATAAGGGTTGGACATTCGTCATTGTTGTTAGAGGACAGTTGTTAAGTTCCATCGTTTGATGTTTTTTTAGCTTGTTAATGAAGTTAGGGTAAGTATAAGAGAGGACTCAGAGAAGAGTCTAGTAGAAGTAGAACACTGTTGAGCCGCGTATCTTGCAGTTGTGTGCATAGACCGCTAGAAGTAGAAGGAATCTGAAGCTGAGTGTGCAGATGGTTAGTAGAAGAGTCGATCCAAGCTATGTGTGGATCAATAGGAGTAGATAGAAGAATAAACCAGAGAGCATGAGAGTAGAATATTGAGCCAGAAAGACATATTATAAGAACATTCTGCAGATCGCAGACTGCAAGGTGCTATACACAATTTCTCATGCCAGATGAAGAGCACCTTGGTGGTTTTTCCCAGATGGGTTTCCACGTTATTTCCTGTGTTGAATGAATGGTTGTGTTGAGTGTTTATGTGAATGTTCAAGTATTTTCTTACTGTATATTGATTAGTTATAGTTGAATGTATGCACTATCTTGTTAATAAGTGAATGGATGAATATTAAAGCATTGCAAGAATATTGTGTATAGGTTCATGATTAAATTCCTAAACGAAAGAATGAGTCACAAACAATCTGTCGATATAAGGAATCAGTTGCATCGCACCAGTTGTGCCAGTTGTGAAGGTTAAGGACAGTGGTGTGTCGTGCACGCTGACATACGGTTGTGTCCAGTCATGCCAGAATAGACTCCATCATTGAGTTGCCTTTGTTGAGCGCCTTGGTTGTGCACCAAGGGACTATAATTCCCTCGCCAACTGCGGAAATGTGGTTCTGGAAGTTACCCATTAGATATCTTGGGTGAGACTGCACCTGCCTCACAGGTGTTACCGACTGAGCTTGCTCTGTTGGGACGATGTCTTGTGGTTTATTGTTGGTATTGTGGTTTTGTTGAACCACGAGTCAATACAAGAAGGTGATAGAGGCCAACAAATGGTTTCGTTTCCAGGACCCATAATCAATTAAGTCGAGGGAAATGTTGTGGAATCCAACAAAGAAAGAGATAAAGGACTGGCTGGAGTCTAATACACTAGCCTTTGCAAAAATAAGAAAGCATAGGAACATGGTTGAGCGCAGAAAGCTGGGTGGACAAGTACATATATTTCGATATTCATGATTTCTTATTTGCTGAGTTCCCTATTCTACTACACGAATGGTTGTCAAGATTGGCGACTAGACAGACAAACTTCTGGAGAAGAGAAGCTATCGAATGGATGGATTAGTTGTTTTGCGAGGTAACCAGTGTAAGTAACACCATCTCGTTGTCGCCAGTATCATATCACTCTTAATTCAAAAAAAATGTTTATTTTGTGCACCGTTTGGTGTGCTGTTGGGTCACGTCATATGTTGCGATGATATTTTAGTTGACCTAGCAAAGATTGTGATTATTCTCGATTTACCACCGCCTACATCAGTCACGCAACTCAGATCGGTGCTGGGACATACAGGCTACTACAGAAAGTTCATCAGAGGATATGCATCGGTCACTGCACCTATGGAGAAACTGCTAAAGAAAGATGCAAAGTATTAATGGACAACAGCTTGCCAGGAAATCTTGGATAAATTGAAGAACGCAATTTCCATTGCGCCAATACTTGTATTCCCAGAATGGAAGAAAGAGTTCCACGTGCATGTTAACGCGTCTTCTATCGCGCTCAGCATAGTCTTGACCCAACCAGGAGAGGGTGCGCTTAACCATCCTATTGCTTTTGCTAGCAGGAAACTATCCACAACAGAAAAAAAAAACTACACAATGACAGAAAGAGAAGGCCTCACTATGGTCTATGCGCTCCAAAAGTTAAGACACTATTTGTTGGGTGGGCATTTTCAGATGTACACTGACCTTTCAGCGCTGAAATACCTAGTCAACAAGCCAGTGTTGGGAGGGAAGATATGTAGATGGATTCTCCTATTTCAGGAATTTGATTTTGAGGTCACAGTAAAACCTGGTCAACTGAATGTCGGGCCAGACCACCTGTTAAGGATAGAAAGTGGTGAAGAACAAACTAGATTGGAAGATAAGTTTCTCAATGCGTAGCTATTTGTGATTCACATGATGGATGATAATAACCCTGAGTTTAACGCCATCATCCACTTTTTGAGTACATGCTATGCACTTGAAGGAATGTAAAATAATCGGAAGAAACAATTGGTTGTCAAAGCTACTGACTATACATTAATTTTTGGGCATCTATATAAGTTGGGCACGGATGAAGTATCGCGTCGTTGTGTCTTTGACTATAAACGACCCTAGGTTATGAGTGAAGCACATGATGGTGTTGCAGGAGGACACTACATGGGAAAAGCAACTGTGCGTAAGATATTGTAGGCATGATTATGGTGGCCAACCATACACATGGATACTAAAAGTTTATGTAAGTGTTGTGATATTTTCCAAAGAACAGGAAAACCATCGCGCCATGACGAGATGCCGCTTGCACTGTAGATAACCCTTCAAGCATTCCACAAGTGGGCAGTTGATTTTGTTGGACCGATCAGTCAACCAGGAAAGAGAACTGGTGCGTGCTACATTATCATTACAACGGACTATTTGACCAAATGGGATGAAGCCGCACCTGTTAAAGATTGTACCGCTACGACTGCAACAAAGTTTTTATTTGAAAATGTAGTCAGCAGATTTGGCTGTCCTAAAATTTTACTAAGTGACCAAGGTACGCATTTTGTTAACAAAGAGATTGATGAGCTGACTATAGAGTTTCAGATCCAGCATAAGAAGACAACACCCTATCATCCTTAGGTGAATGGAACGGTCGAAGCCTTCAACAAGATCCTGGGGAACGCATTAACCGAGGTATGTAATGTGCGTCAAGATGATTGGGATTATAAATTCTCAGTTGTGCTATGGGCGTATCACACAACTTGCAAACGAATCACAGGGCACACCCCATTTAGAGTAGTATATGGGCAAGAAGTTGCGGTGCCAATGGAGTACATTGTATTGAGTCTAAGGATTGTTGTGCTGATGGAGATGACTGACGGAGATGTTGTCTAACAAAGGTTGTCACAGCTCATTCATATGGAAGAAGAACGCTTCGTCGCAGGATTTCATCATACAGTTGAGAAGTAGCGAAAGAAAGCATGGCATGGTCACCATATCATAGTTAAGCCATTCGAAGTAGGAGAACTTATGTTGTCGTATGACCAAAAATTATTCAAACACTCAGGCAAGTTGAAGACGCATTGGCTAGGACCATATATGATTGCGCACATCACCGATGTGGGTGCAGTAAAATTGCAAAAACTAGATGGATTGTATGTCACAGGTATGGTAAATGATAGTCGCTTGAAACCCTACTATGATGGTCATAACATCCCTGGTTAGAGTCACAAAACAAAAAGAAGAGAGGCCAAGAGACGTAACATGTTTTGTTGCACGTCTTCGACAGAACCAGTGCAAAGCGCAGGAAAAAGTGCCAAGCACATGAGAAAAAACAAAAAGTGCAGTAAAAAGCAGCTAGTGCTGCAAAAAGTGGAAATTACAGTCTGGATGATTTTAAAGTGCGAATATTCGGCAAAGGAAGAAGCCGTTATGACAGCTAAGACATATAAATTCAACAAGATATGAGGAGAATGACAGTGTGAAGCCGCCCTCGACATAAATGCCATAACTGTGCTGACAGCTACAACGAAGCACTTGAGCTTCTGAGTTAATGAAGGAGCACATCGACCAAGAAGCCCATGTGATTGATTAGACATCAACCTCCCATTTGCATGACCACTATAGGATGTGCTAGCGGTTATAAGTATATGGCTTTTCCTTCAAGCATCCTTCTACGCATATTGAGAGAGAAAGAGAACTAGAGCCAAGTGTTTGTAGAGCCGAAGTATATCACAGAGTGATTCGACATCCATGGTTATAGAAATTCTGAGTGATAGTGAGCTATCTGATTCAACCGTTATCTTAGGTTTCCCAGTTGAGGAAGAGACAGAATTGCATGAGATACAGCAACCATAACCGCAAAAGGAGCTTGACCCAATGGCAAGAACAAGGAAGAATCCTGAACAGGTGCCAAAACCTGCCAATATTCCAACCCCTCGGATGTGCCTTGTACCGAGCCCTACTCAGAGACCGTCAGCTGCTCCTAGACCGCAAGCTGCAGCTACACAAACAATCAGGGAGCCAAGGAAGGTTGGTGAGAGAGCATCAGGAGAGGTGTCTGGACCACCACCACCACCGATGAGAAAACGCAAAGCTACCACTACTGTCGACAGCCTAGGGAAAGCACCATTAGAGGAAGACCCAGAGGGAGAAGACCTCATGGAAGAGGAATCATCACCACGCATAGATGTGGATGCTGAAAGAGAAGATAAAGACTTCCCACACTATGTTTGTCCTAAGAGAGCTAAAGCGGAGGAGGTAACACTTCCGAAGAAAGCATCCACAGTGTTAGTTCCACCCCAGATCCCTAACAAGGCACCCCTACTGAAGAATTTAATACCAAAGATATCCAACTTGACATTTCAAGATGTCGACACTCACTTGCATCTTGGCTTGGAAATAAGAAACTGCATGACTACCAAAGCCAGACCTACTCAGGCGTAGGTATTAGTACCGATGTAGTGGACTAATGGCGTCGCCAACACAAGACTGATGGACTTGCTATTCATGCCACATTTAGACCACAATCTGCAACTGAATACATACTTGAAACAACTTCTGGTATGTTTCCATAGAGGGTGCTTATGGATTGATCGACCATACCGGGTTGACGTCAAGCTTATTTCTTCCATCACCGGTTTGCCGAAGCAAGGGAAAGACCCGACGCCATATTTGCACAGCAGAGACACTACTAGGATAAAATAGAAGTATAGCCTTTAGCATGTGAGGATGGAATTTTGGATTGACCCCATTTAGGAAAATATAGTGCAGTTCATTATAAAGCTCCTCTCTTGCAAACTGTTGTGCAAGAGGAAGTCGACTCAATGTACTGCTGGAGCAGTAGAACTTGTAGAACTGTGCGGACAAGGAGTGATTTTCAACTGGTCATAGTTTCTGCTCAATGAACTGATAGAGGATGCGCATCATGCACAAGAGGAGGGTAATCACAAGTTTCACTACTCCTGGCTGCTCATTCTGATATCATTCATTATGTGGTCCAACCCGCCAGAATACCAGTAAGTAGATGTCCCACTATTTTTCCTGGGTGCAAAGTATCAAAACTTATGGGAAAGAAAGAAGAACAGGGACCGCCAGACGGACAATAACGTCAACTCTTTTCTGCACGCCGAGGCATTGCACGATGTTGTCAGGAAAACCCACAGAATCTGGCACACAACGGTGCAAAGGTATGCGGCCTTCATAAATTTCTAGGATGGCACGCATAATATGATTTTGGAACCCAAAAACAATCCAACAAAAAAGTACACCACACTGGATTCATGATCATGGATGAGGATGTGGACGCCATTGTTAAAGATTGGCCTGAGGAATGGCATGACACATTGCCAGAGCTACTGCCTGAAGACTAGAACCAACAATACCCACCAATTAATCGATATGTAAATGATGGTGCAGGTGGTGATGGCAGAATTGACCAAGGGAATGACGAAGGAGATAGTCCAGATCATCAGTTGCAGGAAGAGGAATAACTGGATAATCCTCGTGGCAATGGTGGCTTTGATCATAGCAATTCAAAGCGCACGACTAGTTCAGAGAATACCTAGACCCAAGAAAAAATGAAATAAGAGGAGCATGGGTCACAACGCAAGAAGAGGAAAGCCGACAAAGCGGCTAACACAAGCACTTTGACTGAAGATGATGTGCACGAACTTGTAAATGATGTCACCAAGGTCACACAAGACAACCTTACTACTTTGAAGACACAACAGGTAAATATTGCTGACCAAGTTGGGAACCACTTGAATAAATTGATAGAAGCCATTAATGAGGTCAAATCCACAATATAGGTTGAGACATATAGTGTTGATCCCAACGTACCATTAGCCACACCAGATTTAGTGCCTCCAATCAAAGTAAAGATTCTAGGGCGTGCATTGGAAACAGAAACCGAGACAAGTACATTCGATGGCAATAACAGTCTATAGATTGACTTCTCCAAGCTGCCCTTGAGTGAATTCTATGAAATTCAGCAGGCAGCCACTTCCAAGTTACAGATAAGGGAAAATGATGTTACTTATCAAGCAACAAAACAACAAAGGGATTCGAAGATGTGCAAGGCCCTCCTTAAAGAAAAAGAGAGAGAACTTGAAGGGTGCAACACCCTCCTTGCAGAGAAGGAACAAGAACTTGTGGCGTGCGAGCAAAGTCGTGTCGCATTAGCCGAGACCATCAAGAGCACGATTGTAGAGTTCCCCCTTGAGGCAGGACAAGAAGATGATGATTCAACAGCTAAGGTTTCTCGGTTCACACAAATCGTAGTCGAACTGAAGAAGCAGGTTGAGGAGATTCAAGCGAGACATGTACCGAGCACACTCCTTAGGTGCTTGAGGAGCAAAGAAGACCAACATCTGAGGCTGCTGGAAAAATTAGTGAGGGTTAAACATTTTGTGCTAAGGCAGTAGAAGTCGTTTCCACGATATGGGAAGCGCTTCTGGAAGATGCAATTGCAGAAAGTATATGGGAGAACATCAACAAAACTGAGGAGAAAATCAATTCGGGAAAGGTGGAGATGAAGAAGCTGTCGTTCCAAGAGAAAGTGACCAAGATGACTGAGGTCAAGCAACTGCAATAGGAATTCCAGGCTCTTCGTGACCAAGAGCGAGAAAGGGAAGTGGTAGTTGAGATGCACTAGTCAGAAGCAGTGCGGATCACAAGCCTTATTTAGCCACTACAACAGAAACTTGAAACCATAGCGAAGTTAGTAGAAGCAGGTCCATAGGAACATATCAATTTCGATCGAGTGGAGAAATTGGCTACATAAGCAGAAGAAGTAACAGAGGAAGTTGCTAAGGTGCAATAGATGGTGAAGGAATTTCAGGACAAGATTAGTCTTCCTGCATAGCCTGAGACTGCGCTTGAAACATAAGATATTGAGAGAAGCTAACTTTTGGGATAGGAAATTTTGAGAAGACTTCCATTTTTGCTTAGTGGTTTGGGACAAGCCACATGTGAGTGTTGGGGGCCTGTTGGGCCGAGAAAAGTAGACAAGAAAGAAGCTGGCGTGCAAGCCAGGAAGGAAAAGCGCACGCGATGAGGAGGAGAGCAGGTTGCAAAGGAAGAGAAAGAACCAACAAAGAAGGATAGAGCATACGTGCAAAATAGGAAAGGCAAGCTTGTAGTTGTACAAGTGGGTAACGGTCAGAAAGTGATAGGACAGAAAGATCGTGGCTACTAAATACAACGTAAGCCTGGGGATAATGCATGTATTGAGGAATATTTTGTAAGTCAGGTCAATAGTGCCCTGTTTCAGTCCCTAACAGCCTGTAACCATTTTTAACGACTGATCATGTCCTATAATTGATGGGTAGTATGTAGTCAACCCAGTGTGGTCCTGTAGAATTTATAAATAGGAAGAACCCATTCTGTATAAGGGTTGGACATTCATCATTGTTGTTAGAGGATAGTCGTTAAGGTCCATTGTTTGATGTTTTGTTTATCCTGTTAAGGAAGTTAGGGTAAGTAGAAGAGAGGAATCAGAGAAGAGTTTGGTAGAAGTAGAAGGATGTTGAGCCACGGCTCTTGCAGCTGTGTGCACAAACTGCTAGAAGTAGAAGGGATCTACAGCTGAGTGTGCAGATGGTCAATAGAAGATTTGATCTAGGCTATGCGTGGATCAGTAGGAGTAGATATAAGAATAAACCAGAGAGCATGAGAGCAGAAGATTGAGTCAGAAAGACATATCATAAGAATATTTTGTATATCGCATACTGCAAGGTGCTATACACAGTTTCTCATGCCAGATGAAGAGCACCTTGGTGGTTTTTCCCAGATGGGTTTCCAAGTTATTTCTCATGTTGAATGAATGGTTGTGTTGAATGTTTATGTGAATGTTGAAGTATTTTCTTACTGTATATTGATTAGTTACAATTGAATGTATGCACTATGTTGTTAATCAGTGAATCGATGAATATTAAAGCATTGCGAGAATATTGTGTCTAAGTTCATGATTAAATTCCTAAACCAAAGAACGAGTCGCAAATAGTTTGTTGGTATAAGGAATCAGCTGCGTCACACTAGTTGTGCCAGTTGTGGAGGTTAAGGATAGTGTTGTGCCATGCGATGACATACAACTATGTCCAATCGCGCCAGGATAGACTCCATCATCGATTTTCCTTTGTTGAGTGCCTTGGCTATGCGTCAAGGGACTATAATTCCCTCTCCAACTACAGAAACATGGTTCTAGTAGTTACCCATTATATGTCTCAGGTGAGAGTCTGCCTGCCTCGCAGGTGTTGCCGATTGAGCTTGCTTTGTCGAGCCAATGTCTTATGGTTTATTGTTGGTATTGTGGTGTTGTTGAACTGCGGGTCGAGACAAGAAGGTGATAGAGGCCAACAAACTTTGATGGTGAAATTTTTTGAGCTCCTATATCTACTTGAGAAGCAATTCTCACAATTATCATTAAAATAATCAACATATTTCCCTTCCCTAATAGCTATGTTCAATCACGTCTGAAATTTGCTTACTTCTTATTGTTAATTTGATTATCTTTTTATGCTCAATTTAAATTTCAATTATTTTTTTTGTATCCAAATGTTTTGAGGAAGGTATTGGAGCTTGTTTTGTAGGTTCTTGGACTGAAGATCATAGGAAAATCTCAACAATTCAAGGAAATCTAGGACCAGCCTTCATAAAAAGGTACACATTGTTCCTCTTCCTTAACCCTTTGTATCTTTTGCTTTGATGCTAATTGGAAATCAAGAGTTTATTTTGTGTGTAATCCAACCTTAGATGACTTATTTTGCAGCCCCAGTATGTTGGTGACCTCAACCCTAACCATAAGATAATTTTTTATCCAACATAGTAGCATCACCATATTTCATGTTACTGCAACGATGTAGTGGCATCGTGATATTTGGTGTCATTGCAATGGTGTAGCAATATTATGATAGCACAATGGGTGTAACGATATCAATATTGCAATGGTGTAATAACATAGTGATAATTGGTGTAACAACACCGGTGTAGCGACATCGCAATGGGAAAATGGGTTTGATGACAACAATGTAGCAACAACATGCACACAATAACCTTTGGATGGTAGCTATGCAACTTCATGAGTTATCATAAAAAGGTTAATCTCCCTCAATGACTAGCATAATTCACTTAAAATGAAATGAATTTCAAGAGGACATACATTGGACATAATATATGATTATTAGGAATCAACTCAAAGAATGGTTGGAATAATAAACAAAAGTGATAAAAAAAGGAAAAGGATGGACATGAAAATGATGGCGTTTTAGGTGCCCATCAAGTGCCTTAGCCTTAGCTGGTCATTTAAATAATTTTCCTTTATAGCCTAGGTAAGCTATGTCTAGTATGTTCATGGAATTTGGAGGGCAAACTTTTAACTCAACACTAGCTTGTTTTGCATGGGTATTTGTAATTCTAGTGGTGGGCCCCATGCCTTGCTACTCTTATAATATTTGGAAAGTGAGTTTAAGTATGGTTTGATTTAGACCCTCATTTGATTGTTGTATGAGAGTATTACATGTACAATATGGCAACAATATTGTGGAATAATCCAAGTTTGTATTCCATGGTTTGTTCGGTGAATGTGGTCAAAAGTTAAAATATTTGGCCTTATACTTATGCATGTGGTCGTGGCTTGAGAATGGAAGTATACACTGCTAAACTATTTGGCTCTCATTCCACAAAGCCTAAGCATTTTTTATACTAAGGTAATCTCAAAACAAGAAAAACCTGTGTTTTCTTCTCTTTGTGATGCTTGCATGGTAAATGTGTTGTTTTGTAGATAGGGTTAAGATTGTGTATGCATTCACTGCATGCATCTCATTATCATTTAAACTAATTTTGTTCTTTTCATTTTTGTGCATAAACTGTATCTGTAGAACTTCTCTTTGTCATCATTTTGAAATTAATAGTGGTGCATAAGCTAATCTTTGTTTGACTTATTGCATTGCTGTTTGTTTATGGTTGTGTTCATTGAATTATATAGTCCCAAAGCTTATTGTTTAGATGGCCTAGGCTTCTGACTTGTATATAAAAAATAATCCCATGAATCTCAAACCTTGGCATATGTAAATCAATCCATATGCATGAATTTGAATATGTATGTGCATATGAATCTGGGTCAAATTCATCATTGTTTTTGGATTGTTACAATCTACGATGAAGAGATTGAATGCTTACTCTGAATTTTGCAACCCTCCAATTCATGTATACTTGGGAACTCAAACCTCGTTTCCCTCCTCCATTGGCATCAAATAATAGAGGTTGACATTTGACCTAGGCATGAATTAGGTGTAGTGGTTTGAATGTTATCCAATCAACAATTTTGTGACATGTTGTCATTTAATTGAACATATGTTTACAAATTGTAGTGTGAACCTTGCCCTTGATGTTAGAGTTTGGGACCATAATAAGTATTGTATTTCTTGGCATTGTTCTTATTTTTATTGAGTGCATGCCCAATTTATGTTTTCAAGATTGATAGGGTAACTTACTCAAACATATTTAAACCTAGGTTTGATCCATGCTAACTGGTAATGCATGCACCGGTTTTAAAACATGTTGGGACTCAATGAAATTTGAACTTGTGACCTAACTTCTAAGACTCGTTTTTTACAACATGGCTAACCCTTTGGGATAGAATTATAATAACAAGATCCACGCAGTGGCAATGTCCCTGCGAGAGGATTTAGAAAATAGTTCCAGTTGTATTTGTAATTTGGGGCAAGAGGAAAATCAATTGACAAGGATTAATTACACATGCAATCAAATTACCTCCATAAGGTTTGTACCTGTGACCCTTGTAATGTTACTGCCATAAAGAACCATTATATATGTTCAATGTTGAGTTTTGGATATGAATTATGAGATAGGTATTTATAATAAGTCATGCCACGACACTCAGTATGCCAGAATCCTCTCAATGACACTTTAATTTAATGCAATATCTAATGTATAAGTTTTTTTTCTTGTATAATTTTGCTTAACCTGTGTAGTTCATTGTTGGTTTTTTTGTGTGTCATTAAATTTGGCCTTTGCATGGATGGATGTTGAATATACTCCACCCATATACAATGATAATGTTGCTATCATCTAACCTGTAACTTCTTGGATTAGATCATTTTTTTATTGTGAAATTTGGTTACAAGACATATCAGAGTCAATCAAATTTCTTCCTATGTTTTATCTCATCATTTAAAAATGAGGTTCAACTACACAGGTTAAATTTTGGTCTCGTCTTTTTATAATTTATATAATTAACAAGAAATGTTGAAGAATGCGTGTAAAATAATGCAAAGGCAATTGAGTCAACTAGTTAGCAAAATATCATTTTAAGTAAACTCTATAGGCTGGAAGCAGTTCTAAAGGAGAGGATATTGGAGAGAATATTATGCAGTCAAAATGCACTCCTTTTCTGGGATTTTTAGTTCTGAAGGAGAGGATATTATGTAGTCAAAATGCACTCCCTTTCTGGGATTTGCAAGTATATTGACAAGATCGTTTTTTTCTAGAAGAAAAAGCCAACTGTTGAGTCATTGAAAATTAAGTTCATGAAAATTGCCTCGACATTTCGGTAATTTCAAATTTCAAATGTGAAAACTAGTATATTAAACATGTCTATAAATAGACAAAAATATAAATAAGTACACATCTCTGAACTAGTATATTAAACATGTCTATAAATAGACAAAAATGCAAAAAAATACATATCTTTGGGCCCATTTTTTGAGTGTTTTGTAAATAACTAGCTCCCACACTTCTTTTGATTGTTGTTGAAAAAAATATAATTGTAAAAGGGAGAGATAACAAAAGAATAATAAGACCCTATTAGAATCCACAAAAAACATATCATCGACCTAATTAATGGAGAACACGACTACAACATCATATGTGTATGGTGAAATGTTATCATTTGGGAGTTATAACCATATCCTTAATAGCAACCACTCACACAAATGGGGTGGTGCGTATGGGATTCAAACTTATGCACATCCAATTCTATTGGTGGTAGTATCACCACCACCCCCCCATGGGATTCTACTACATAGTATGCAAAAAACTTCTAAGAGGGAAATTATGTGTGTCATTGAAATTAGAGATTTTGTTCGGGCAATTATTGTTACGATAAATATTTGTTATGGTTGGTATGTAAGACTTGTAAGAGGCGACCTTGGTAGAGGGAGCCTCTAAATATCTTCTTCAATATTGTTGTTGTTATTGATTTTGTGAGAAGTAATGTGGCCACCCATGACCATAGGAGTGGATATTTTCTCACTATTGAAAGGAGGAGAGAACACCAAAGGTAAATACTCATTTATATCACAAGCAAACTTTGAATTCTGAAAATGGTCTTCAAGCGAGACTTGAACCTGAGACATATGAAATATGATTTGATAATAAATTATTCTTTGTTAATAAAAAGCGACATGGAAACAATACAAAATACATATGAATTCAAATAACAATGAGCACTTGAACCCTAACCTAAGTTATTTCGCAAATATTTTGGGAATTAAATGCTTCCCATGGATGATTGTGGAATGCCTTGTAAAGTTTCTAGGTAGCCCGAGAAGTTTTCAAGTTGAGAAACGCATAACCCGGATTGCATTTGTTCCTACCAATAAAAAAAAAGATATACATATTATATCAATCTTCAGTGAAATCAATTTTTGGTTATGCCAGAAATAAAAAGTATCATAATCAATTTGAATATAGTTTCTTAATTTTTTATTATTATTGACATCCACGAGTATGTTGACACAAAACCAGTCGACATGGGTGCACTCTCTATCGACGCCCAAACCAGTGCGATCTCCCTAAGCACCGACCCAGACAGGTTTTACCCTGTCCAACAAAACCTGCAGAGAATATGGAGTCGCTCCTGAGATGTTCGAGGGAGAGATGTCGGAACCAAGTTTTCGTAGTATGAAGGAGGACAGTCCACCGAATGTTCAACTCAGCGTAGCATTATTAAATAGATCTACTGACTTGCATTATACATTAATAGAATCATGTCATCATTTAATAGGTCGCATTAACACAATTGAATCACATAAAAACATCGATGCGTAATCAGATCTAGCAGTATATCATCATTTAAAGCAGAGAACCATCGCATCATTCACAAATCCACATCATAGATACACATTGCATTCACATTTAGGCCACAGAAAACAGGAAAACAATAAAAGACACAATGATTATGCTCAATCCTCGTCATGTCATATCACTCTTCGCAACAAAACACAGGTTCTCAAAATAGTTCTTCAATCACATACACAGAGCCATAAAGTCGTCGTTCTCAAAACCAAGAAGAAGATCTCATACATGAAAACAACCAAGACAAATATGCTAAGAAAAATATGAACCTCTAAAACTTGCACTTCTAAATCTATTTATAGGCTTGCACCTTTACATTGGTGTTCCACTTAACCAACTTCCTAACTACTTCTTAACATAATCTATAAAATAATGACCACAATCCACATAATGTGGTCCAAATTTACAAAATATGACCAAAATACATAAAATATTGTAAATTTGACTTGCGCATTGTTTTCCCTCTTGCACAACATATTTGACCTTGTTCAGCATTCGCGATGTTGTGTAGCTAAATTACCCCAAAATTGCTTGCCAATAGAGTAAATTAAAAGTATCCAATTAAAACCAATTTGGGATGGTGGGATGACAAAGAAAAAACATGCCATAAAAGTATCTTATTAATGGGGGTGGAAAGGCCATAAAAGTATTTTATTAACACTGGGATAATGGTGATGGAAAACTAAATAAAAAAAATATCTTCTTAACATCTACTTAATAACATCCACTAATTAAACTAGACTAATTTGGATGGCTAGATGAAGTAGGGAAACCAAAAAATATATATATTCTATCAGCATCCCATTCAAACAAATTTTAATGGTGTAACTTGAACCAATTTGGATGGCGTGACTATAGATTATAGAAACAAATAAACAAAAAAATCCTATTAAAATCACCAATTTAATTTAGATCATCAACACAAGAAAACCAAGAACCCAAACATTAATGAGAAAATCAATGACAACTTCTCTTACTTGAAATTGATTGGAAAATACACAAAGTATTAAGATGAAAATGGCTTGTTTGGATATGTGATGCTTTGGTTACAGTTGATACAGTGTTGATCCAACATCGTCAAGAGCATATGTGGACTACACAACAACAAAGATCAAATTTATTCCACAAAAAATTCCATCAATACATTGGAAGTTCAATCAACCAATCAATTGAATGCAAAAAGTTCAATTTAACGAAGTATTTTTAACAAATCACTCGACCAGACCACTTATGCTAGGAATTTAAAGGGACATAGCTTCATCTATTGGGAATTATTGATCATAACGATCCTCCTTACATCTCTAGAATTGGACTTCACTTTGGCCTCATCAAAGACAAAATGAGAAGTTGTTTCGGTGTGTATTATAGTTGAATTATTGATACCAAACTTACCAGCAACCGAACGAAGAGCGGGCTTTGTGCCATTGGATTTTGTTGGAGAATGTTCACCTCTCATTATTGGAAAAAACGAATTGAATAGCAGCTAGGAAGAGATTGATTCCTTGAAGTTACTGTGGTCATGACACTGAATGAGTGGGAGATACTCATCATATTTGCATACAAAAGAAATAAAGCAAGGCAATGCAGATGCAGATTAAACTGAGGACAATTCAGATTAAATGAACCATGCATTGTACATTAAATCGAGAGCAATGCAGAGTAAATGAACCATACAAAATGAAATTATGGCCAATCGCCACCAAACTTGGAATAACGTACAACCAGTTAAACCCTGTACTAGAATGCATTAAGTCAAGCTAGGTCATCTGGACATGTGTCAAAGCGAACCCTTGATATCTCTCACATCAAGCATGGACAACCTGGACATTAACTTAGGTTTACAAAAAAACTCCATCTCTCACATCAAGCACAAACAACCTGAACATTAGACAAAACTTACATTTGCGAAAATTTTTATGAGCATACAAATAGATTAATCCAACAATGTCGTCACTATAGGTCCCCCACAGGGACATAATAATTACTATAAGACACTCAATTAAATGTGAATCTATGACCTCCCCATTTAAGTTTTTTTTCAAGCCGAAAAAATCAACTTTCTATTCATATGGAATCAAAGTTACATTGTGCTTTTCAAAAGTTTAGTCCTTTAGCCTATGACTTAAGGCATTCTCTTCTTTACACTAGCTTCCAACAAAACCTTCTTAGATAGAGACAAAATCCATATTCTTCTCTAGACAACAAAAACTACTGAAACTTTACTACTATAATAAAACTTCCCCTATAACAATATCCAAAAAAACTAAACACCCCATACTAGAAAACCATAAGGATACCACTAATTAGTAAGCAAACAGAGATATCCCCCTTCTATCAAGGACAACCCCATCCAATATTTCTTTGAAATGAAAAAAATCCTCCAAAGGACCAACATTTTCCTTCAATAACGACAATATTAAATTATCTGTAAATATGAGAAAAAGAAATATGAGTAACGGAGATCTTTAAATACAATATCTGATTTCTCCAATGGGAGAGATGAAGAACATTCAAATTTGAAGTTCCAATATCCAATTGATGACAACCTTTGAATCCCCAACAATGTGCAACAAAAGATGCCATAACATAAGAAGTTAAGCTCTCGTGTTACTACCTTCCCCAAAATCCCATTTTAGTCTGAAAACCAGATCTTTTTTAAGCTTGAGAAAAAATCCAACACCTCCAATGCCATTAATTTGATTTCCATTGAAAAATCCAACATAAAATATAATCATCAAACTGAGGTTTGAAAAGAATTCTATTCTTGACCTTCACCTTTCTTTTGACAGTTTCCAAGAATTGTCCTATAGTCTGAGCACACCTGAAAGTGATCTGGTATCTTACTATCGAAAATAAAATGATTCCTTGTTTTCCAAAATTCCCAAAATACATAGAGTGGAAGTTCTTTGTACTTAACTTTTATCAATCCACTCCAAACTACTATCCGAGAAAATTGAAATCTTCCAACTCCCTCTAAAATTTTACTTCTCTTGACACAGATCCTAGACTTTTGTAAAAAAAGAGCATGTCACAAAAAGATGTGAAATGGATTTCAAGTCATTGAAACAAAGGAAACAAATATTTGGTCCTTGAAAACCCCTCTTGACAATATTATCCCAGGTTAAGTTCATATTCTCTAAACATAACCATATAAAACAACTGATTTTTTAAGGTAATTTCCACTTCCAAAGTGTTTTCATCCACCATTTTGATAAAATCTGAGCATTCTCTCATAAAATGAAATCATAAGATTTTTTTGCAGAGATTCGTCCAACAGATTCATCACAATCCCATACTAAAGAATCTTGGGTATTAAAATGGCGAATTCCAACACCGTTTAAAGACAAGATGAAATTGTTCCATTCTACTGCAACAGAGTCCACTAAACCCAAATCAAATGAATTCAACCAAGGAGAATTCTACTTTGACCGATTATAAATAGGAGACAACACCTAGATATTTAAAGAGTGAAGAGTCAAGATCAACTCCCTAGATAAGTGGAAATTCTCTTTTAAACCCACAATTGGATCGATGTCGATATAAACCTGTATTCCCCTTCCAATATTTCAGCTCAATATTTTTCGACTTAAATGCAGGCTCCTATAAATACCTTTCCATATTATTGAAGCATTTGAAGAAAGAGAAAGAGAATCTCTCAACCATTGAGAGATGAAAAAAGTCTTAATATATTTGCATTTCAACACATCACTCCGTAGATCATTGCTGAATAAATATCTCCACAGATTTTTCTGCCCCAAAGCATCACCAAACCAAAAGATATTTTTCAGGCCCCACCCACCAAGTATTTTAGTAAGGCATAATATTTTCCAAGATGAAAGATGGAATTTTGCATAATTTAATCTTCCAGACCATAGAAAGTTAAAAATTATCTTCCTAATTAGTCAAATCTCGCTAGTTCATTTGGTTAAGGTGTGGGTCTCATTAGAAAGGTGGCCTGAGTTCAGTCCCCTTAGGGGTGAGTTAGTTGGGAGGAGACACACAAAAATTCCATCCATCGTAAGGGTTGGTGTGGCCCAGGCCAGGTGCAATCCCCGGGTGACTTTGACAGCTTAGATGCCCCTGGGTTGCAGTTATCTTTGACAATGGTGGAAATGCACTGGTCCTGAGTGATGGGAATTTCTTGAAAAAAAAAATATCTTCCTAATTAAATCCAACATCGTCTTTGAAACCATATCCAACAACAACCAATAGACCGGTATGCTCTGTAGAATAGAGGAAGTAAGGACTAGTCTTCCTCCTAAAGAGAGAGATATATATGTCCAGTTATTTATTCTTCTATCAATTCTCTTAATAACCAACTCCAATCCTCTTTACTATACCCATTAGGCTTACGGAAGAAACCCAAATATTTAAATACTTGCTGCATATTCTCCATCTTATAAGGAAAAGACTAAGCTATCTGATCACGCAATAACATATCATCTTCCACTTCAATTCTATACAGAAAGATGGACTTTTCAGCAATTACCGACATACCCAAGGCTGCAAAAAATATCTTTATAATTTTGTAATACCAACACCATTCACAAATAGATCCTTTTCCAAAAAGTAAGACATCGTCTACAAAAAGAAGATGGGAAATGAACAGCGAATGCGAGAATTAAATACCTTGAATAATCTTCTTTGACTTTGTTGAGTTGAAAAGCAGGCTCAGCCCTTCAATAACAAGGAGAAACAATAGAGGATATAAGTGGCAACCTTGACGAATTCATCTACTCCCTTTAAAATAAACAGTTGGCCTTCCATTGATGAGAATAGTGAAATTTGCACTAGAAACACAATGGATAATCCAAGAAACAACTTCCATAGGAATACCTATCTAAATAAGGACAAACCTTAGAAAATACCAATCCACTCTATCATACGCTTTAATAAGATCCATTTTTAAAATGAAAGCCTTCATATTTTTCTGTTTAATAGAATGGATGCATTCCTGAGCGACACCTATGGCATAACGATTGGATAAGAAACCAAACTGTTCCTTTGAGAGATTTTGTTCCAAAATCGGTTTAATGTGGATGGCTATAATCTTTGTAATTATCTTGTAAACCATATTACATAAAGAAAATGGATGATAGTCATTGAATGAGGTTGGTTTATCATTTTTAGCAATAAGAGTGATATAAGTAGAATTTAGAATATTAGGAATAAAACCATTCTTACTAGATTCTTCCACAATAGCCAAAAGATCCAATCCAACTAAATTAAAAAATGGATAAAAAATTCCACTGACCAACCATCTAGACTGAGTGCCTTGTCTTTAGAAAATTTGTTAAATTAGTAGCAACAAGGAAGGTCTTCCAGTATGCATGTGTTTCTGCATGCAGAAGACTTAAATTAGGAAATCAGTTGCATTTAACTTACTTTTCCTAAGTTTACTTTGGAAAATAAATTAAAGTGATCTAAATTAAATTTAGTGAACCACCAGTTAAAGTGAAAGTGAAATTAGGGTTTTTACTTTACCACTAGTTAAAGAGAAAGTGAAATTAGGGTTTTCGCATTACCTAAAGTTATAAAAGAGAGATCAATTGGTGAAGAGAACACACACACTTGTATTTCGATAGAGATGGGATACAAAAAAGGAGAGAAAGTTAGACATAGGATTTAGCTAAGAAGACGGAGGAGCGAGTAGCGGGATCATCGAGCTTCGTACAGCTGGGACACACACTCACACAGGAGTGTGTTGAGGTTTAGCTGGGATTTTCCCAGTGATTCTATCGGCTACTGCATTCGCCAGGTTTGGGTGAATTTGTAGTGATTGTAAAAGTTCCATATTTTCTCATAATAAAATCTATATCTGACTGTTGCACCAGTTTTCCCATCTTGGGTTTTTCCGGGGGTTTCCATACCCAAAACAATAGTGTCAATGTTGTGATTTATTTCTCAGTTTTATATTCCACTGCATACTGTAAAAGATATTCATGTGTGGTTGTCAATTGATGTTTCGCATGCACTATTTAGCCCTAGTTGAATATTAAAGGAAACTTTACATGGTATCAGAGCTCTGGTGAGCTAAAGTTGAGAGATTTGCAGTAGCAGTGATAGATTGAGGGCATATCTATAAGAAGACACAAACCTAGACATCTAGCTCTAGGGTTTGACAGGTACACTTCACTATGGCCATGCAGTTGAGAGTTGAGGATAGAATCCAGGGTGCTCAAAACTTTCCTACATGGAAAGAAAGGATCACAAGGATCCTAGACGTTAGTGATGTAGGGGAGCACATTGACTCCACGAAGGTTGCACCCACAAATATGGCAGATTTAGTAGCTTGGAAGAAGATTGATTCTAGAGCCATGTTGATTATCATGGATGGAGTGAAGGACCATATAGTCCCTCATCTTTATGGGAAGAAGACCGCAGCAGAGATGTGGATGGCTTTGGAGAGTCTGTACCAAAGCAAGAACAAGAACCAGAAGATGGTGTTGCAAGAGAGGATGCAGATCACCAAGATGGCCAAGGGAGAAGGAGTGGTGAGTACATGAAATAATATTTGAGTGTTGAGCATAGAAAATGGGGGTGAGTACACTTCCAATGAGTTCGTGGAGTATTTTTCGGCTGAGGGGATCAAGAAGGAGCACATTGTGCCCCATACCCCACAACAAAATGGAGCTACAGAGCGAAAGAACAAGACTATGGTTGGAGTAGCCAAGGACATGCTATTTGATGAGGGATTACCACTATTCCTATGGATCGAGGCATACAGGACTGTAGTATACATTCAGAATAGGTGTCCCCACACAGCCTTGGGGAGGAAGACACTGGAGGAGGTCTTCACAGGCACTAGGCAAGACGTGAGTCACATTAGCATATTCGACAGTGTCTGCTATTGTCATGTTCATATTGACAGTAGGAAGAACCTAGACCCTTCTAGAGAGAAGGGGTTACTTGTTGGTTACAACGAGATTTTGAAGGAATATAGAGTTTACATTCCTTCTCGCAGGAGGATCATTGTGAGCAGGGATTTCCAGTTTGATGAGGATAGGTCCTTGTGAAGATCTCTGGACTTACCAGCAGAGCAACAACCAGCATAGGAGTTGGGAGTCAAATTGGAGGAGCCAGATGTACAAGTATAGGTACAGACACATAACATAGGTTTTAGTGGTCATAGGGAGTTAGGTGGACATGATCCTTCAATCATTGACTTGAAGGATGAGCTGCAGTAGGAGACAGATATCCAACAGCCGCAGTAGGTTGACACTAGGCCAAGGCCTAAGTGGTTTAGATCCATAGTGTAGGATTCCAGGAAGGTAGATCCTCCACAGACATCTTTTAAATGGAGTGTACCACCATAGAGGCTTAGTTATATGGCACTGATGACATAGTTGATTAAATCTGAACCTTCCATATTCGAGGAGGATACACAACATGATGTGTGGCAGGAAGCTGTGGTTGAGGAGTATGACTCCACTATGAAAAATCAGTATGGGAGGTTGTGATGATGCCACAAGGGAAAAAGGTGGTGGGATCTAGATGGATCTACAAGGTGAAGCATGCAGCAGATGGAAGCATGGATAAGTACAAGGCACACTTTGTGGAAAAGGGGTTTTCACAAAAGGAGGGTATTGATTTAGACCTTCACCCCTGTTCCTAGTTATTCTTCCATTCAAACCATTATCTCACTAACAACTGAGCTGGTTTGGCATGTCCATCAGATGGACATCAAGACTGCCTTCGTCAACAGAGTGATAAAGGAGGAGGTGTATATTGATCATCCATAGGGGTTTGATGTGGAGATCAGGGAGACACATGTATGCAGACTGCATCGAGCTCTTTATGGGCTTAAGCAGGAAACTCGAGCATGGTAATCGAGGATTGACAGTTATCTACGGGATATGGGATTTCAGCGGAGTGAGGTTGACCACAGCTTATACTTCTTGATAGGTGAGGTGCCTCTCATACTGGTCTTATATGTGGATGATCTCTTTTTGACAGGAGATGAGAGGTTGATTGGAGACTGTAAGTCCAACCTTGCAGTAGAGCTTGAGATGAAATACCTTGGGCTGATGCATTACTTTTTGGGATTGGAGGTTTGATAGAGAGATGGATGCTTCTTCATTGGATAGGGGAAGTATGCAGTAGAGATTCCGAAGAGATTCAGGATGGAGGACTGCAAGCCTATGGCCATACCTCTAGTTTCCAAATGGAGTAAGATTGATGCATCAGGGTCAAACGGATTTGATCCTACCTTGTATTGTCAACGTATCAGATCACTTATGTATTTGGTCAACACTCGACCAGACATCAAATTTGCAATCAACTCTTTGAGTCAGTTCATGGTGGACCGTCGAAGAGTGCATTGGACAACTGCGAAGCACATACTTCGCTGCATAAGAGGTACAGTGGAGTATGAATTGGTTTATGAGTGCATGGGGAGTGTACAGTTAGCGGGTTTCATAGATGTTGATTGGGAAGGATGTGTAGAGGACCGGAAGAGTACTTTAGGTTGTTCTTTCAGCATTGGATCAGGGGTTGTCTATTGGTTTAGCAGGAAGCAGAAGTCAGTTGCATTGATCTCGGCGGAGGCTAAGTACATGGCAGCCAACATGGTTGCTTGTGAGGGTATGTGGCTGAGGAATTTACTTGTAAGGTTGTTCGAGTGTGAGCTAGAGGCTATAGTAATTCACTATGACAATCAGAGTGGCATCATTCTATTTGAGAATCTAGTGTTAAATGACCAGAGCAAACACATAGACATCAGATACCACTTCTTGAGAGATTGTGTTTAGAGGGGAACCATTCAGTTGGAGTGCATACAGACAGATAAGTAGGTGGTGGACATTTTCACCAAGGCACTTTACAGACATAGTTTTGTGAATTTTAGGGATAAGTTGGGGATGCTACCGAATCCCTCCCTCGTTGAGAGGGACTATTAAACTAGTAGCAACAAGGAAGGTCTTCCTGCATGCATGTGTTCTTGCATGCAGAAGACTTAAATTAGGAAACCCGTTGTATTTAATTTACTTTTCTTAAGTTTAATTTGGAAAATAAATTAAAGTGATCTAAATTAACTTTAGTGAACCACTAGTTAAAGTGAAAGTGAAATTAGGGTTTTTGCTTTACCTGAAATTATAAAAGAGAGATCAATTGGTGGAGAGAACACACACACTTGTATTTTGATGGAGACAGTATACAGACAAGGAGAGAAAGTCAAAAAGAGGATTTAGCTGAGAAGACGGAGGAGCGAGTATCAGGATCATCGAGCTTCGTACAGCTGGGACGTACACTCACACAAGAGGGTATTGAGGTTTAGCTAGGATTTTCCCAGTGATTTTGTCGGGAACTGCATTCGCTAGGTTTGGGTGAATTTGCAGTGATTGTAAAAGTTCCATATTTTCTCATAATAAAATCTATATCTAACTGTTGCAATAGTGTCAATATTGTGATGTGACGTTGTGATTTATTTCTCAGTTTTATATTCTGTTGCATACTGTAAAATATATTCATGTGTGGTTATCATTTTATATTTTGCATGCACTGTTTAGCCCTAGTTGAATATTAAAGGAAAATTTACAAAACTGATTTAAAATCAGCTCGATTTCATCCAGAGAAACAACAACACCAATATTGAGACCTTTTTCTTCATTAAAGAACTTGAGAAACTTTCTGACAACCTCTAACTAGTCCCCAAAAGTTTGAATGTGAATCCTAGAGATAAACATCTATAAAGAAAGAAACAACCCATTCTTCTAAAGTATTTCAATAAGAAAAGAGGACAACATTTTGATCTTTGAGCTTCGAAACGGAGTTGATTATCTGTCTCTGATTAGCATGATTCTAGAAAAAATTAGTGTTTTTGTCTTTGCTCTGAAGCCAAACAACACATCCCTTCAACCTCATTGTTTCTTTGTGTTGTTTAAGAACCCTTCCTTTAGCAACCAACAGAGAGATGAAACTTTTATTATTATCAAACAATTTATTTTTATCATCAACCATATCAGACATATCATTAAGCTCAGTTTCAATAAGAATCAAAGCTTCTTGATTTCTTTCCTTCTTTCACTTCTCCCAATCAATTACATCAAATTTGAGATTTTTAAACTTATATAATAGTACTTGAGTATGAGAACTAAAATCAATTTTGAATTTCTCCAACCATTTCATGTGGATCATATCACATAAATCTTTATCTTCCATCCATGTAGATTAAACTTGAAGGGATAAATTACCTTCTTAACCTCGAATTCTAACTACAGTATAACCAGTTTATGATTCGACAGACCAACTTCGATACCTTCCCACATGTATACTTAAATATTCAGGAATAATAAATCGGTCCAACCTTTTTGCAATACCCTCTTTTCCAACTCTGCCATTACTCCAAGTCGATACCAAGACATTGGGAGTAACATCAATCAATTGTGAATTTTCCAAACCCGATCGAAAATAATGAGAAAGAGGATCATAAGGGTTCTCAGATCCCCAAAATTTTGATACTGACAAGGTGAAATTTAGATCGCTTGCAACAATCAATGAGGGATCATTAAGAATACCACAATTAGAAATTTTATCTCATAAGTTTTGCCTGTAATGGTAAGGTCCATAGATATTGAGAATTCGTATGACTTTGTTCAAACAAAAAATATTTCATTTCAGAATAATTCCTACTTCCACACTAAAAGGAGTAAACTGTGATTTTAGTGGATTCCATGCACTAATAAACCTCCATATGAACCAGAAGCATCTTTACCACAACAATTACAGCTTGGGAATAGTTTAAGGAAAAAATCACACGCCTGAATACATGAAGACACCATTTCCTGTAAAAGAATTAGATCAGGGGAAACAACTCTATTAACATTTTAAAGGCGATTCTTTTAGGAGATCTGGAAAGCTGCCTGATATTAAGAGTTAGATAGATCATTGAGAAACCTCAGAGAGGGGTAATTTTGCTCTAAGGGCCCCAAAGTAAGAATCCAAAGGAGAAACAACAACAAGAACCTTCCCAATCTAGGTAATATCCGATAATTTAGGTTTTGAAAATAAAGGGCTTTGATATGTTGAAACCCCGGAAACCTTAACATATTTACACACTTGTTTTAAACCCTCTAGAGAAACCATGACAAAGGAATCAAGTCTTTAATTTCACCTTTCTTCCCCTTCTTTTCCTTGGTAGTTACATTCTGAAACCTAATGGAGGAGATGGGTATAACATAATCATCTTGGGACTTCCCCGAAAAGACTGGTAAAGATTCCTTCAAGGACTTAGAAAGATGAGAATTATCTGTAATAGTTTTGACTGGTAAAGAGGTACCAGGAAAATAGGTGAAAACCTTTTGTGGTGCAGGTAAGGAAAGTTGGTCTTTAATAACAATAGGGATTTCAACAATATCTTGAGAGTGAGGAGGGTTTTCATTTGACAATGGATTCAAGTCTTCATTTAATGGTAATGAGACCTTTTTATTCCTAAATCCCCAAAATCCAGGAGAAACTAAATCAAAACCCTCCACTTCATTAACTACAGGAGCATCTTCAACATTCTTTTCACCATCATTCCTAGCTAATTGAATATTTACTAGGTCCTCTCTATTCATAAACTTTTAAATAACGAAGATGGAGGATTTTAGCTTACCAAGAAACATAACTGATGAAGAATGGTCAAGGGGAAGTTCCTATTGCAGATACAAATCTGACAGCTTTGATGCCCCCACCTCTGATGATGTATCCGATATATTTTATGACCAAGACAAACGAGAAGCATAATATTTATCCCTCATATTCCCTACGTCATGACATGAGAAACACCGAAAAAGGTACCTTCCAATAGTCCAATTTCTGAGTAAAAGAACCTCCATTGCAAATGAGATCAATATCTACTGGAAGACCTTCTAATGAATCCAACTCGACTAAAACCCTCGACAATGTTCTGTCTGTGGCTGTAAGGGTTTCTTCTTCCACAAGAATAAAGTGCCCAATGGCATTTGCAACAAAAATAAACCCTCCAAAAACCCAACAGTGTAAAGGAAAACTTCGTAAGATTACCCATAGGTGTCTTTTGGTAATTATTTTCGTTACACTGTATTCTAGTGTAATTAGCTAGCCCGAATCTGGGTTATGGAGGAAAATGTTCCATCTTCATACTATGATTGAATAAATTATTAATATATAAATGGATGATTGATTACAATGCCTATGACTACCTTAGATATGGCTTGGGCATCAAATATTGAAGAGACACTTCTCTTCATAAACTATATTTAATATTATTAATTACTATTACTAATGGTTACCTATTTATTTACTATTTTATTGTTGTAACATTGCCTTCCCTTAGTAAAGCTTTGTCCTAAAATCTTAGATTATTATTGTCATCTTTTCATTCTCGTTTTGTGTAGAAATAACGCCATTACTTCCTTTATGTCTTTTGTTTTAGAACTTGTATTAGGTATGTGCTTGGTCTTTACGCAATAGTTTGTTAATTTCCCTTCACTTGTAACTTGAATTTGTACTCCATTATGTTTATTATTGTTGTCCCATTTTCCATGTACATGAATACGAGGAATATTTTTGTAAGTGACCATATCAGGCTTTGTTTTAGAAATTGCTTGTCCCACGATACTTAGGATGTCATCGAGTAATGTTTCCCTTTTATTATCATTACGAGTTAACTTGAGAAGTGTCGTCTCCTGAGGGTTCTCACACTCGAAATCGCCAGATAGTGTACATTTAGGTTTCTCCATGGCGATAGAATAATTAAGGTAGATTATGAATCTAAAATATATGATTTTTTTGACTTCAATTCCTTTGCATACTTTAGGATTCATCTTTTGTCATTATATTGATCGTCATTAATATTATCAACAACACTAGGTTGACTCTTATTACGATCTTGGTCGAGCCCATTTTTATTTTTATCAATTATATTTATTGTTATTTTGGTCATTCCTAAGATATTTTATCTCCTTGTCTTGATCTACTTTGATGCTCTCATTTTTGTTGACATACTGGTCCAGCATACCTGAGTTGTTGATATGGTTTGTACTAGACCTTAATTTTTCTAATACTTCCATTATTGTATTTTGGTTCTCTGTCATGACGCTCAAGTTTTGTTCCATGGTGCTTACGTTCTGTGTCATCACAGTCATATTGTCATCTAAATCTTTTAGTTTCTCATTCATGATGTCTAGTTTTTCATCAAGTCTTCTTTCTAATACTAGAACAACTTCGTCTTTGATTTCTTTCTTAAGTGTTACATTTCTATTTTTCATTTTTTCCTTCAAGCTTTTTTCGTTGGCGGCGAAAGCCTTGATGTCCTTCTCCAATTTTTTGATTTGGTCTTTTAGGTCTACCATGGTTTTGGTCTTTGTATGTGTAGGTGTGTATCTGGACGCAATTTTTTCCTTATGGAGAGTTAAAGACACTTAAATTCTTTGATAGATTTGATGAACTAATAATAATTTATAATAACAATTTTTTTTCCTTGGAAAAAAAGCGTAATTTTATTTCATCTGCCGAGAACAAAATTACATTCTGTAGATACACATATATGTGTTCAAAATAGCTAAAAAGATCATATGAGAAAGGCTTTGAAGGCCTTCATAAAAAACCAAAAAAAGAGACATTGAAGTATTGCTGCCATGTTTCATCAAGTAGACATGTACAAATTTAAAGTCTTTTAACCACCTGTTCATGTGATTTTTCTGCTTTGTTTAAGTAAACAATCCTTTGTCAAAATAAAGAAGTTTTGACAATAGTAAATAGCATATCATAGAGTGTATAGGAACCTGCAAAAATAATAGAATGCCGATCATTCTATAAAAGTCCTGTGGTAGTATTCATGAATACTTCCCTCATTCAGTTCCTTTATCTTCCAATGCCCCAGGGCCATCTACATCCCCTCCTTCGAGGCTTTGTCCGCTTTTTGGTTGTTTTCCCTGTAAACATGTCTGCAATAAAAAGTAGCAAATGTGTTGATAATATCTTTAATAGAAGATAAAATGTTGTCAAGTCTTAAGTTTCTGTAGTGTTGAGTTCTAGTTTTCCAATTGATAACATTCATTGAATCTCCACAAACATTAAGAGTTCTGCACCCTTTCTTTGTTACAAAAATGAGGAGAATTTTAAGGCTCAGAAGTTTTGCATGATTATTGTTGCCTTCCCCTAGACCCACTGTCATTTCAAAGAAATGTTTCTCTGAGAGAAAAACCAGTGCTCCTCCCCCACAAAAATTATTTTATGGTACCGCATCAAAAAAACCCCAAGGGGTTGTCTTATCAATTTCTACATCCAATACCTCCCTATGTCTAGCAACTTTGATATGTTGTGGAAAAGCAGTGAAAATACCACAAGAAAGACCAGTTGTGATTCCAGGAGTGCATGCTTTATCAACAAAAATGAAATTGTTTTAAGCAAGCCATACTCCCCAAATGACAAGCAGAGGGAGGGATCACCCAGAATCCAGAGGGTCCGCTATCCTCCAATTCTCCCAAGCTTGGAGGATAATGTTGACCCTCCATCTAGATGACATGCCAAGAGCCTTCAAACATTCTCTCCAAACTTCATTAATATAAGAACAGTGGATAAAAAGATGGGAGACAGACTCACCATTCGACTTACAAAGAGTACACCAGCCTCGTCCCTGAAAGCTCCTTTTCTCCAAATTAGCCCAAGTTGGTGCCTTATTCTCCAGGATACACCACATGAAGATCTTGGTTTTTGGGGGACTTTTGATTTTCCACGGTTTATTCCACTACCAGATTGGTTCCCTTTACATACCGTCAGCACTAAGTTTAATATAACCCATCTTGGGGGTGTATATGCCTCATGGATCCACATCCCAAATAAGAATATCCCCCCTATCCCGAAGAAGAATATGTGCTCTATTCAAAGCACCAACAAGCCTCTCCAAGGCCCTTTCATCAGGTTCTGATAACCCGAAGTCTGATGCCAGTCTCTAGGACTGAGACCAAGGATTCTCCTGAACAAGAGAAGCAAATTGAGAGAGATAAACAAGGCCTCTCTGCCTCAGGGCCTCCACAGTGTGTCTTGGGAGTCTATGCTTCTGAGAGCAGGAAACCCACGAGTCCTCACCTACCCTAAGCTTCTTGTCATTTCCAACATGCCAAGCTTGATTTGATTCAATAACCCCAAAGGAAAACACCATTGCTTTCCATATTACTGAGCCACCTATATGATATTTCCCAGGGATTCTTATCCAATCATCAATGGAATCAGGGGCTATGTATTTTTGGATGATCACTTTAGACCACAGGATAACCGTAATTAGAAGTCTCCACCCCCCGCTTTGTATGCAAGAGATTTTGCGAACAGGAAGATGTTTTTGAGACCCCATCCCCCTAGTCCTTTAGGAATAGAAATATTCTCCCTACGAACCCAAGGAGTCACATGTGCTTCATGCTTACCATTGCATAGAAATCTAAAGCAGATTCATCTGGCTTCTTCCAGCATGCCTTTTGGAATCCAAGAAAGTGACATCTAGTAGACTGGGATTTCTTCTAACACAACCATTACAAGCACCACCCTTCCTGCTCGGGAAATCCATTTATGACTCCATACTTTCAAGTTATTTTCCAGCTTGTCCAAGAGCCACTTCCAGTCCTACTTTTGATAGTCATTGGGCCTTAAGAAAAACCCAAGGTATTTCATTCCCTCATCCATACCCTCCAAGTCAAAAGGAAAAAACCTTCTGAAATCCTGTACCTCTTCAGCCTTGGGAAGATGCAATGTTAAAGTTGATTTCCTTGAATTTATCTCCATCCCTGTGGCTTTGGAGAAGAGATCCCAAAAGCCCCGAATGGTATTTGAGTCTCTCATTTATCCAGAGCAGAAAATGAGGACATCATCAACAAAAAAGAGGTGGGTAATTTGCATAAATTTAGATATTTGTATGGCCTTCAAGGTTCCATGGCTCTTTGCATCCCTTATCATCCTACTCATACCTTCATCTACCAATAGGATGAGCTGAGGGGATAATGGGAAGTCCTTTTGAAGCCCTCTGTCAGCATGGAAAAAAGGGGAGGAAACCCATTTAACCAGGACTGAAAAAGAGACTGTAGTGATACAACTCATGATCCATCTGATAAAAGCAATTCCAAAGCCAAGATGAGTCAACAACATATGAATGTAAATCCAACTAACTTTGTCAAAGGATTTGGAAAAATCAATTTTAAGTATTTCTCCTCTGAGATTCTTTGTTTTTAGGCTATGAAGCCCTTCCTGAGAAACTCCAATGGCTTCGTGGATCTGTCTCCCCTCCAAAAAACCAAATTGTTCTTCCAAGATGTTTATAGATAAGATTTCCTCAATTCTTCTTGCAATCACCTTAGAGACCACCTTGTAGATACAATTACAGAGTGAGATGGGTCTAAAATCATTCATAGAAACATGATTGCCAACTTTTGGGATTAAAGAGATGAATGTTGAATTGAAACTAGCTGGAATCCTTCCAGAGATTCTAGTGCCCTCTACAACTTTCAGTAAATCTCCTCCCATGAGATCATACAATTCCAGAAGAATTCAATCATCCAACCATCGAGACCAGGGATTTTATCCTTCTAAAAACTGTGAAGAATTTCCTTTAGTTCCTCTTCTGAGACTTCTTCCATCAGGGTCTTATTGTCTTCTTCCTCCACGAACCTTGGAAAGAGTTGAGCAATTATGATGACTTCTACAATAGATGCATGTGCAGGACCTTCAAAGAGTTTCTTGAAATGATCCACCACATTCCTAGCCATACCATCGAAGGTGGTATGTGTATCTCCATGTTCATCCAATAAACTCCATATTGTGTTTTTAGCTTTCCTTCCTCTAGCATAAGCATGGCAGAACTTGGTATTTTCATCCCCACATTCTAGCCAAGTAGCCCTGCCTTTTAATCTCCACGTCTCCTCCTTCTCTAACAACAGTGTGTTCCTTTTTCCTTCTAGCCTAATAAATGTGTCTTTATCCCTCTGAGTCAACATACCCCCTCCATCCTTCTCAAGTAATTTAGAAAGGTCCCTTTCAACTTGTTCCAATTCCCTATCCTCCTAACACCTCTTTTCCATAGACCATACTTTGATAGCTTCCTTTAAATTTTTAAGATTTCTGCAAATTGGAAGGCTGCAAATCTCCCAAGACTTGGGTCAAAGGGGAGACAGTTGGAAGAGATCAATAATTTAAAGGAATCATCTTTTAACTAGGTTTTATTGAAATTCAATGGACTTGGGGGTTTTAATGGTCCATTTTTTAATTCCAGAAAGATAGGTAGGTGGTTTGACTTCCCACCACACCCCACCCATTGTCTAATTTGATGATGCATGTCCACCACATGTTCAACCACCGGGAAATGATCCAACCTATTTGCCACTCTCTCATCTCCACATCTATTGTTTTTCCAAGTCAGATTAAGAATGTTGGTTTCAATATCAAGCCAATTCCTTTCTACCAACTTCTGAGTAAAAGAATCCGTTAGTAGATTAGCACAAGCATGAGGCCCCCATACCTCAGAATGCCCCAAGGAGAAATTAAAATCTCCCCCTAAAATCACCATATCTCCTCCCAACATAGAGTTGTTAAAAAGAGAGTCCCAAAATGGGATCCTATTTAAATACAGACCATAGATATTAAAGACAATGAAGGATACCTCGAGAACCAAGGCCTTGAATTCCAATCCAAGAACCGATTCCAGCCCCCCAAAATTCAAAACCTTAACAAAAATTTCATTCCAACTGATAGCCAACCCTCCAGAGAGGCCTTAAGCATCCAGGGTCTCAAAATTCCACCCTGGTAACCAACTTCCCAACCTATCTTTGACCACTTCTCCTACTCCTAAAGTTTCTTGTAGTAACGAAATATTAGGGTGTTCTAGGCTTACCACCCTGTTAAGTGCTGATCTTTTATGGGGACCAGCCATACCTTGACAGTTAAAAGACATAATCTTCATCTACGTCCCTTCTTCTGGGCATGCACTGCTCTAAGCACCCTCTCAATGGATTGTTGTTTCCCTTCCAAGAGATCCTTTTTTGCTTTGGATTGTGCCTTAGCAATGAAATATTTCCTTCCTCTCCCCTTAGAGGTCAAGTTTGAAGTTTTACCCAGACCTCCTGTGCCCAGCTTAGAGCATGATCTAAGGAATATCTGAAATCCGTTGAGTCAGGGGGGAAAAGTGGGGAGTTAACTTCTTCAATAACAGGTTCAACTTCTGAAGGTAGTGGGGATTCCTCCAAAATTGCGACAGAGATAAGTAGAATAACCCGTTTAGGTGAAGACGTCATAGTTATATTTTTTATCCCTTCTACCCAGTCTAAATCAGAAAGATTGAGATATTTTGCAACGAAATTGAAGGAAGGGGAGAAAGCGAAAGTACCTGGAAATCAGATCCCCTTCAAATGCTAAATGTCAACATGTCTATCCACCTCCACCATTGGCAGAGGCCCAGTGTCCTCATCCTCTTGACTATTGTCCTCAACTTCAACAATAATAGGAACCAAAAGTGTTGGGGGTTGAGAAAAGGATGATCCAGTGAGTCCTTTAGTCGCCCCTGTCTCTTTTGCAACAAACCTTTACCGACGTCCATTGAGGGTTCGGACTAGAAGATTACAGTCTGATACTGGATGTCCATAGGCATGGCATCTCCTACAATAGAAAGGAATATTTTCATAATCCAATAATTTCTTGATGCGAAAAGGTCCCCAACTTAACATCATATCCTCCGCTAGCCCTTCAAGGATATTGAGGTTGACCAGTATCTTGGCAACCTTTTGCATTTTGGTCTCAAGAAACGAGAGATCCACTTCAAGAAATGGACCCTGAATGTTACCAATGTTTTTTAGGTGATCTTTGGTCCAGTATTGTAAAGGGAGCCCAGGCAGTCTCACCCACAAGGGCACAATATCGACCCTCTCCCTGCTTGCATTGAAGAGAGGATGCCAAGGTTTGATCAACAAGGGTGTGTAATCCACCGACCAATTGCACACTAGTACCCACTGTAGGTGTTCCGATAGGTGGAATTTGAATGTGAACCTTCCTCTAGTGAGCGTGACCACCTATGAGACCAAACCCAGGGCCACAATCCAACTAGCCTTAGCCCACTTCACCAGTGATTGCAATGGAAAAATTCTCCCCAAGGCACACCCAACCAACGTTTGGTTAGTCATGTGCAAAATCTGGTGCCATCCAACGTCTTCACCCGAAGCATAGTATAGCCCACCCTCCTGGATTTAACCCAACTTTTGCGGTTTCTCCTGTGTGCTCCTCTATTCCCGACCTTGCCTTCAGATCCACTACTTGAGCCAGTGCCAAAATCCCCTCCCAAAACTGGGCTAGGGAAACCCCTCTTTTCCAAAGGCCCAATGAACCGGCTTAAAGACCCTTGTTCCACCACACATAGGGTTTTTCTTCCTCCAAGGGGATATGTATCGCCGCAAGATGCCATCGCAGGACCCAAAATTGTTAAGCCCCAAGTAGCCTAAGAGCCTGCAAATGCCATCGCCACTGACTAGGTTGGGTCCCCAAACCCCTCCTTCCAAAGAGAACCTTCACCCGAAACAGTCAGTGCAAACTCAGGTATTTGGAAATGAGAGGGAGAAGATAGCAGGAAATATGAAGGGGTGAACCCTTCCACAATCTGAATAGGTGAAAAAACATGCCATGAACATCCTCCAAACCAAGTCAAAGGAGGGGCCTCCACCTCAACAACCCCACTTACAGCTGGAAAAACCCAAATGTCTTCCAACTCTAGAGGATGAGTGGAGTAGTCAACCAGATCGTCCTTTGTCATGGTAACAGTAAAAGGTAAAAAATAGTAAAACCTAGCAGTACCTGTCAGCTAGAAAATCATGCACCCTAGATCGATGAGAACCTTGAGAGGACTGTGATAGTGGGCAAACTCCAAGGAAAAAAATCCTACCCCATGGCAGTTGTACCCATCAACATGTCATTCAAAGCCTACAAAGCCATGGGTGCCCAGATCTCCCAGCGCACATGCAAGCTCCCCCTAGGGTTTTCCAGCTTCCAATTTATAATAACAATTATTATTAGGATTATTGAATAGGATTCAAAATAAAAAATTATATTTAAATAATTTCCTTTTGAAATTTTAAAATTTAATAAAAAACTAAATATTAATATAATAGAAATTATATAATATTTACATTTCTTTTTTATTAAACGTTTTAGGGTTGAATAGTGGCAATGTACAGGACTAGAACAATAGTGATGGGAGTGCTGGAGTACAACAACAAGGGCGACTAGAAAAGGACAGAGCACATAAGTGGGAGGGCTTGCAGGCGCAAGGGTGGTTGGTGAAAGTGGAGCAAAGGGCGTGCAGGCGTGCGAGTGTGCGGGGAGTGGAGGGAAGGCTAGCTTGGAGAGTGCAGCGACATGCACATGTAAAGGGAGGGGCGTGGAGCTTGGAGAGTGTGCAGGCTGGGTAGGAGAGAAGGTAATGAAATAATGGATGGGCGTGGGGATTGTGCAAAAGGGAATAGGTGCGATGGGGGGCAGTGATAGCTTAGGGAGTGTGCATGTTGGGGATGAGAGAACTATGGAGAGGAGCGTGGGTTTGCAACTACGTAGGGGTGTGAGGGAATGGATAGTTAGGCGCATGGGAGAAGATGGAAGCGATGGAAGGTGAAGGGGGAGTGGAAGTGGAGAGAATGTGTAGGAGAGCAGAGGTGGTTGCATAGGCGTGAAGAAGTGGGTTGCACATGTGTGAAGGAGTGGGTTGCATAGGAGTAAAGGAGAAGAGTGTAATGCGATCACAGGGAAGTAATTTGGATGCAGGGATGGGTGGACACAGGGGCTGCAACAGAGCAATGACAAGATGAAGTTGGTAGCAGGGAGAGATGGATGCAACGGAGGAGATGGACTCAGTTTGCAGATGGACGTGTAGGTGGTGCAGAAGTGGGCGAATGGAAAAGAGGGGAGGACGATGGAAGAGATTGAGAAATGGGGTTACGATGGAGAATAAATGTAGCAGAGGGGAAAATTAGGAGTCGATGAACCAAATCCGAGCTCAGAGTAGGAGGAGCGAATCAACTTTGATACCAATGTTACACCATATCAGAGTAGTGTAATTAGCTAGCCCGTATTCGAGTTATGGAGGAAGATGTTCCATCTTTATATATGATTGAATAAATGATTAATATATAAATGGATGATTGACTACAATGGATATGGCATGGCCATTAAATATTGAAGAGAGACTTCTCTTCATAAATTGTATTTAATATTATTAATTACTATTACTGATGGCTACCTATTTATTTACTATTTTATCGTTGAAGCATTTTCCTTCTAGGGATTAAAGGCAGCGTGCCACCTAAAGAAAACCAAGGAACCCTTCCCAATGACCCATAACCTCTCCACAATAGTTTGCAGACTTTCTTCGGTTAAGAAATGAAAGCTCAACCAACTATTCATCAAAATATTTACCATTGGAGTGTAATTTATCAAGGGCTTCCAACAAGCTGTCATCCAAGCGATAATTTCTGGCATGGACATCCTAATATATTCAAAGCATCCCAAGAGTGTTCTTTTCGAAATCCCTAGCACCATGTCAAACATTACATCTTTACCCAGAAAACATAACAACTTCCTTTTCTTGGCTTTTTCTTGCTTTAATTTCCTACGTCTCATCCCAATTTCACTAGAAAGTCTTCTATGGAAACCCTCAGACTCTGCTTGAACATCTTTGGAAGAAAACTTTAGTAGTTTTGATCGAGGCATATAAACCCTAGCATTAGCTTGTGGTTTTCCCTCTCCCATCCTTCCTAAAATCATATGCATACTCTAGCAAAGCATGAGGGTTTGCCCTAAAACCTCGAGCTCGTGGAGAGACAAGGACATTTTTCCTTCTTGCATCAAGTGGAATAAACGAACTCATGGCATATGTCTTATAAGAAGAGCCCAATATATACCCACCTGTCCTATTCTCCACAACTGTTTGGGAGCCCATAGGCCTCAACCCCTTTTTTGTCATAAAACCATCAGCTGCCAAAAAAAAAAAAAAAACCTAAAGCTTCCCATTTTTTCTCTTGATTGATACTAAGCCTTCCTTACATCCTACTTTTTATGTTGATTGGTACTAAACCTCCCTTACATACTACGGATCTTAAAAAACCAATTACTCCCCATTGAGTTACCATATTACTTATAATATTAATTAAAAAAATGTTTACAACATTGTTTAGACTATTATATGAATAAAAGGACAATACTAAAAACGAAAATAATCATATTCGATTACATTTCTTTCTATTTTTATATATTTTTATTATGAAAACCAAAATAAAATCCGTGAAATTGTTTGATTTATGGGCCTGTCAAAATTTACTGCCATCGGCGCCCTTAATGGGCGCCTGCTTTTTCTCTCAGCATTCTTTATTGCCATAGACGCGCTTAGTGGGCCCCTGCTTATTCTTTGTTTTTTCTCTCCGCCTTCTTTATTGCCATATTACTTTTTCTCTCTCTGTAATTTTTACTGCCATCGGCGGCGCGCTTTATGCCTCTTTTTTGGACTACAAAACCACGAACACCACTAGCTTATCTGCATAGGGTTTGATGTTTTATCAAAACTATTTTGAGCATGGAGGATCGAGACATGTTAATCTGTCATGGCCTCTACCAAGATGAAGATTTTCTCTTCCATAAATTACGGGTACAAATGACGGTTGAATGTTCATCTTCAGTTTTCAATCCTTCTGATCTTCGTTGGACGAACAAAACTACAAATTTTTGTTCAGAACTGTGCAGTCATTTAAGGGTTTTATTTTTCAATCGAGGATCTCTAAGATCATTGCCATCTAAGATGGGAGAGCTTAAAAATCTAAGATCTTAATTGGATTCCACATGAAATCTCCCAACTTACTTCATTGATTACTCCTGGACCAACTGCGGAACCTAAAGCGCCTACAAGGGCTTCAAAAATCTGATGCAAAATTGGAACCAGGAATAAAATCAGGAATCAAAGAGGGTATAATGGGAAGTTGGTTGGAGATGAGACACTTATGACGGCATGCTGGGAACGTGGTTGGAGATGACGCACTTATGGTTGCATAGCATTCAATATTTACATTATATGATGGAGGATTTACAAAGTTTCGTCCAGACTCACATGGGGTAAGCCTTCCCAATTGTAAGTTTCAATAAATCCAAAGCTCCTGTAAGGGTTTCAAAATTCTGATGCAGAATTGGAACCCGGTATAAAGTCAGGAATTAAAATTAAAGGGGGCATAGTGGGGAAGTGGTTGGAGATGAAGCACTTATGAGGGCAGGACGAGAAAGTGGTTGGAAATGAGGCTCTTATGGTTACGCAGCATTTAAGATTTTCACTATGTGATGGAGGACCTTCTTCAAGGCACGAAGAAGCCACATTTGGAATGGCTCACATGGGTAAGTCTTTTCCATAGCAAGTTTCAACATCTTGAAAATGTTACTTCGTTATGAGCAAAGAACTCTAGAAACCTTGGATTTTCTTAAGTATTATGAAAGGGAGAGCTGCTTTTGGAGTCCTTGGGAAATCCCAAGTTTGTTTGAGTTGGGTTACGAAAATTCTAAAGGAAATTGGATTTCAAGAGGTTGGTTTTGAAAAACCCATCAATGTTACATAGTGTGATAGGTCACATTATCAACAAACAATGGGTTGTGGAATGAACAAATGTCACTCAAACTGCCTGTATCTTTTTCAAAATATTTCCTCTAACCAATTATTTCACTGTATTATTTGGAGAAATAGATTGGTGGGAAACAATAATGGGAAAGATACAGTGATTTTTTCTGTTAAGGAAAATATTGTAGAAAAGGTAACTGTAATGCTTATTTGTTAAACTTTTATCTATTTTCGTTATAAAGGTAATGGTGTTTAATGTATAAGATCTGCGATGTACATGACCTGTTTTATAACTTTTGGTTCACAATTTTTCTACAAGAAACCACAATGACATTACCATTAATGGAGACAAGGAAGGCGAGCCAGGGTTTTAGGAATGAAGATTTTAACATTGATCAAGCTTTATAGCAATGACTAACTCTTGAGGAAACCTTAGAATTTCTTAGCAGGACCTTCACAAGGGGTGTTTACATCTGTGATTCTAGTATTCTCTTTTTTGTTAAATGCTTCATTTATTACACAGAAAACAATATGTACAAATAATACAACATATCTACGAACTATGAGAATATACTCTTCTCTTAGCGCTACAATCTTTTGTGACACTGTGCTAGTATTAGTAAATTGCCCTCATGGGAGATGTATAACTCAAATTGTGAAAATTTGGTGAATGTCTTTGATCTTGGAATATAAACTGAATACCATTTTATGGGGATAGTGCATATGCTGTTTACTACAAAAGAGTGTGAATTTGCTTGATTGAAATGTTTAGCTTGGATGATATTATAGGCACATGTTTATAGAGAACAGGCCATAATGTGCTACTTTTGTGTTAAACATGGATTCTAGATCTGATATACTGTCACCTTTAAGAATTTGACATATGACCTGCCTGCCTGGTCTTTGAGCATACTTATTGATTGCACTAATGTGGCATTTAATGATGCAAAGGGTAGTTAGTTTTTCTTTAGAACATGAAGGTTGATTGAACTGGCATTGAATTGTTACTCATCTAGTAGTGTTCATAATCAGCATTGGTATATTTGCATGATCATCAGATTATTTCTGAAAAGTTCTCTTTTTGTCAGAGGTAATTTTGTTAGGCAATGAAAGGGATTATATTTGGGGTATGAGTGTTTCGGTGTTAAGCCTTAAGCGTTAGAAAGGGTGCGATTGTCTCTTGGTAGACTAAACTAGGACACCTTGCAAGGGTTATCAAGAAACCACAAAAGTGGTGATGCTGAAAACCAGTAGATACCATGCTCCACAAAAATGGTGATGCTGAAAACCCAGTAGATACCATGGACTCAATCCCGTTAAATAATACTTACAGCAATCCCTATACACGCTCAATGGAATAAGGGTCCTTCTGTATCTGTTGGTTTGAAAAAAATATAAGATAGAAATTTCAATGAAAGGGTTCAAGTGGTAAGTTGTGGTCTTACCCAATAATCGGTTTGTATTGCTTGGAATAGATACTGCCCAATAATTGTACATGGTTCTCCTTAGATCTTAACATCTACAAAGCACTTGGTTATCATGGTGTTATAAATGCTCCATCTACTATCGTTGCAAAACGGAACAAGAATGAAACTATAGAGATTAATTTGACAACAAAGAAATCTAAAACGTTAAACGAGAAACCTGAGAGGCTAATAGGGATAGTCGGGCAGCATGAGTAGCTTCCCCTGAGCATATTAGCTTTCACCATCTCTTCTTGGGAACTTTGTGAAGTAGGGGAAGACTAACAGAAACACCATGCCAATTACAAATGCAAAAGATTAATAATTTACTTTCACTTTATTTCAGTGTTACATTGGTACGCTTCCTAAAGGGTAGGAAATGTGTTTCACGCCCCCCCACGTTTCGGAAATGTAGAAACTCCATTCGAAACATCCCCACGTTTTTGTTTGAAGGGAACTCAAGGAAATTCAGAAGGGAAACGTTTCCCTCCTAAAAACTGGTGTCCCCACGTTTTTTTGACAGTTTTTTACAAAAAAAAAAAAAAAATTATTAAAAAATTAAATGATAAAGGGCGACGTTGTCCACTGTTTTCCTTCTTAGTAACCTCGATTTCATTTTGCTGTCCAATATGGTTGTATTTCCGAATTTGCTTTATTAGTTATAGCTTATTTATGGTTGTATTTAATTTTATTTAGCTTGATGTATGTTGCAAACTTGTAATAATGTTTAGATTATAAAATTAAATGAATTATGTTCCAACTTTCAATTTTTATGTATTTTAATATAAATTTGAAGTATTCCTGATGGGGTGCCTTATGTTAGAGACCCCGACATACACTTCGACATTTCCTTAAATTTGGAAGGTACTTCTGCATATGTCATTTCTGTGTTCCCATGCTCCTGCCTCCTGGAAACTTGGGAGAACATTGCTTTATTTGATTAACTATCACCCAAGTCTAATTTAACCTTCAATTATCCTTAGTATATTGCATCTGCAAGCTATTCCTGCCATCTACATGCTCGTCTTAAGCGCTTTACCTTCACAGCTCTAATATTCATGCCAAAGTCTTTTATTCATTTGCCTTTTAATATTATTTTTATCCTTCTGGATATTGTTAATGTCAGCTCATAAACCTATGTGTTGTTTCTACAGAGCCAAAATGTAATGAATCGTGGAAAGATTATGTCTCTGTTTTTTAAAATATTTACAAGCAAGTGATTGAAAGAGTTGAGGCAAATTTGCATCACTTATTATTGAGAGCTTGTTACACTGTCCCTCTGTTGGTTTTTTCTTTTGTCCACTATATGCTGGCTGATTATAATTATTTGGTCAGGATCTGTATTTGTTTCTCATGCACGAGACTTGTTAATGCCTTACCTTGTATGAGTTACATTTTTACTTCACAATTATTAATAGAAGTCTCTAACCCCTGTTTCTCTTCCAATGGCATTATCCCTTTTTAAAGTTATTTTTTGCATTTAAGAAGGCAAATAAGAAAGAAAAGGGGTAATATATAAAGAAAGTATTTTAAAAGGGCATAGCACCAATATCTCAAGTGCACTGAAAGCTCAATCAAATTCTGTAAATGGTAAAATCTAAAATGAAGTATTACATGGAGAATATAAAGCATGTGATTTTTCCTGTATGTGTTCACTTTCTTCGAATTTCTATTATAAATGGTTTTATATAGTAATTGACCTCTGCTCCATGTGATGAAAATAACAATGAACTTGATAAATGTTTGTAAGTTAGTAGTGATATATATTATTATTCTAATAACTATTTACAAATTTAAAAAAAATTATAAGTTTATATGTTATATATCATTGTAAATCTTAAATAGTTTTTTAATCAAAATATGAAGAAAATGTTAAATAATTAATAACAGGTTTTTTTAAAAGATGTTTTAACATTAAAGCATGGAAAACAAAAGAAATTATATCCATTTTATATGACGCTTTAGTAATAAAAAAATTATTCTATATAATTACATGGATTTAAATTTCTTTAAAACAAAGACTTTTTATAAGTTTAAAAAGTGTGAAAGTTGTTGTGTTGTGTTGTTGTGTTGTGTTGTATTGGGATTCAACGGCTATTTAGCAGCAACAAGGGAGGTTTTTCTGTATGCATGTGTTTTGACTTAAATTAAGAAACCGGTTGTATTTAATTTGTTTTTCTTAGGTTTATTTTGGAAAATAAATTAAAGTGATCTAAATTAACTTTAGTAAAGCACTAGTTAAAGTGAAAGTGAAATTAAGGTTTTTGCTTTTCCATTAGTTAAAGTGAAAGTGAAATTAGGGTTTTTACTTTACCCAAAGTTATAAAAGAGAGATCAATTGGTGGAGAGGTCACACATACTTGTATTCTGACAGAGACATGATATAGACATGGAGAGAAAGTCAGACAGATGATTTAGTTGGGAGGACGGAGGAGCGAGGAACATGATCACTGAGCTTCATACAACTGGGTTGTACACTTACGCAGAAGGGTGTTGAGGTTAGCTAGGGGTTTTCCCAGTGATTCTGTCATGTCACTGCATTTGTTGGGTTTGGGTGAATTTGCAGTATTGTAAATGGGTGAATTTGCAGTATTGTAAATGCTTTATATTTTCTCATAATAAAATCTATATCTGACTACTGCACCGTTTTTTTCATTTTGGGTTTTTCTGGGGGTTTCCATACCCCAAATAACTGTCATTTTTATGCTGTGATGTTGTGAGTTATTTCTGAGTTTTATATTTTGCTACATATTGTAAAATATTTTCATGTGGCCATAAGTAAATATTTTGAATGCATTGTTTAGCCCTAGTTGAATAGTAAAGAAAAATTTACATGGTATCAGAGCTTTGGTGAGCTAAGGCTGAGAGATTTGCAGCAACAGTGATAGATTAAGGGCAGATCTATAGGAAGACACAAACCTAGACTTCTAGATCTAGGGTTTAACAGGTATAATTCACTATGGCCGTGCAGTTGAGAGTTGATGATAGACTTCGGAGTGCACAAAACTTTTCTACATGGAAATAAATGATCACAAGGATCTTAGATGTCAATGATGCAAAGGAGCACATTGACTCCACGAAGGTTGCACCCACAAATCCGACAGATCTAGCAGCTTGAAGAAGATTGATTCCGGAGCCATGCTTGTTATAATGCATGGAGTGAAAGGACGTATACTTCTTCACCTTTCTGGTAAGAATACCACTACAGAGATGTGGACGACTTTGGAGAGTATGTACCAAAGCAAGAACAAAAACCAGAAGATGGTGTAGCAAGAGAGGATGCGCAGCACCAAGATGGCCAAGGGAGAGGGTGTGGTGCCTTATTTCACGAGGCTCACACAGATAAGGGATGAGCTTGGAGTTGTTGGCTCTAAGACAGTGGATGAGGAGCTAGTTTGGATACCCCTCAATGGATTCTCTAAGCCATGGGACACCTTTGTCAAAGGTGTTGTCGCTAGGGAGAAGCTTCCTGATTGGCAGAGACTATGGGATAACTTTGTGCAAGAGGAGACCTGCATGGGTCAAGGATCAAGCTCATCCAGCAATGCCCCACAAATTTTGGATGAGGAGGTTCTAGCCTTTACAGGGAAGAGTAAGGGGAAGGCAACGAGGAAGAAGGATGGAAAGAAGAACCTTGACGTGTCAAAGGTCAAGTGTTTTATATGTCACAAGAAGGGACACTTTTCCTTCCAGTGCCCAGACATGAAGAAGAAGAGTAACACTCAGATGTCTAGATCTGTAGAGGTGGATGAGTTCAACAGGAACTTCAATGAGGAGTTTTGCTTGATAGCTTATGTAACAAGCACCATAGGGAGCATCATATGGTACATTGACAGTGGAGCATCTAATCACATGACTGGACATAAGAGATTCTTCAAAGACTTGCATGAGGGTGGAACTTGGATCCACGTTGAGTTGGGTGATGATGCGCGATATCAGGCGCAGGGAGTTAGCATCGTTTCATTTGAGAGGGAGTCTGGCAAACCCCTCAGTTTTGCTGATGTGTTATATGTTCTAGGACTGACCAAGAACTTTATATTAGTCTCTACTTTGGAGAACAAGGGATATTAAGTGAAGTTCCGTGACCAAAGTGTATATCAGGCCCAAGAGGTTAGATAGGAGCTTGGATCGGGTGATTAGAAGAAGCAGTTGGAAAGTGTACATATTACACTTTGAGCTTACAAAGGCTCTAGTCAGCAACAACAACAACAACAGTCAGGGTGAGTTGGGCATAGGAGGATGGCACACTTACACCATGGAGCACTGAAGCATTTGAGACAGGCAGTCATTGGAGTTCCTTAGGTACAGGAGGAAAAACATAACCACTGCAAGGATTGTGATTTGGGGGAAAACGTCATGAAGTATTTCCCATAGAGTGAGCACAAGTTTAAGGAGCCCTTGGACTTGGTGCATTCTGATATATGTGGACCTATGAGTGTCCATTCGTTCAGTGGTTACAGTTATTGCATAACCTTCATTGATGACTATTCCAGGAAAACCTGGATCTATTTCCTGAAGGCCAAGTCAGAGGTCTTTGAGAGGTTACGAGAGTTCAAGACTCTTGTGGAGAACCAAACGATAAAGAAGATTTGGGTGTTGAGAACAGACAATAGAGGTGAGTACACTTCCAATGAGTTCATAGAGTATTGTTTGGCTGAGGGGATCAAGAAGGAGCACATTGTGCTCCTTACCTCATAGCATAATGGAGTTGCAGAGCAGAAGAACATGACGATGGTTGGAGCAGCCAAGGCTATGCTATTTGATCAGAGATTACCACTATTCCTTTGGGCTGAGGCATATAAGAATGCAATATACATTCAAAACAGGTGTCCCCACACAACTTTGTGGAGGAAGACACCAGAGGAGGTCTTCACAGGCACTAGGCCAAATGTGAGTCACATTTGCTTATTCATCAATCTGCTATTATCATGTTCATGCTGACAATAGAAAGAAGCTAGACCCTTCTGGAGAGAAGGGGTTACTTGTTGGTTACAACGAGATTTCGAAGGCATATAGAGTTTACATTTCTGCTCGCAGAAGGATCATTATGAGCATGGATGTCTAGTTCGATGAGGATAGGGCCTTGCGGAGATCTTTGGATTTACCCACTGTTGAGGCCTGGAAATTCACAGGCAACAACAGAAAGGGATTCTCTCCAGTCAACGTTCCCAACTAGCCCACTGACTGTTTGGTATAGGGAATCCGTCCGGTTTACGGTTCGGCTACCGTAGGTCAATGTAACAAAACAAGGGTTTTACCGGTTGCGGCCTGGTCCACCGAGTTTTTGTATTTTTGACTTAAATGCGAAATGAGTGCCTAACTAAATGCAGGGTGGTGAAGGATGCAGGGAGCAGTCACAATGTGATGCGCAAGTTCTTACCTCTCGTCTTAGGCCCGCAAGCATTAGAATCACCTGTGCAACTATGAAATAAACTTTCTATCTATCTAACTACCTATCCCCGGGGAGCCAAAAGTGATTTAATTATGAGTAATGTGTATTATTCATGCATTATAATAGAATTACAGATAGCTGATATTCATATTTAAAACACATGAATTACGGAAGATATTCTAACAATCAGTTAGCTAATTGTTATAAAAAGCAGCATACATTACTCATGGTGATCAATTCCATAAAATACATCAGAAACCATTCCACAAAGACATAGGTCATAGAGTTAGAACGATCTCACGATGAATGAACAAACTGGAAAACAAAATAGTTCATCTTTCAGCAGTCCATAGTGTAACATTTGGAAATCCCACCAATCTTTCTTCAACAGGCAAACCAAATACTTTATTGCAAAGAGAAGTAGTTCTTCTTACAATAACCTTTCCAGTCTAACTGCGAAAAAAAGTCCATTTTTTCTTTCTACGCTTCCTACTTTTATAAAAAAAGGTAAAATGGTTGGGGTGCCCAAAGTGACCTTTGGGCTTCCCAACCTTTTGTTTTCCCAACGCTTCACTTTTCAAATGTCCTTACAAAATTTATACAAAATACAAAAGAGGCTTAATCCCTCATGAGGAGGGTCCCGCCTGAGTATCTAAAAACTTCCTCCATGCTAAAGCTTCCGCAGCAATACCTTCAAAGGCGCAGGGTTTCAAGAATTGAATGTTGATTTCAAATTTTGCAACTTGGTTCCTTATGGCCTCTATCCTTGCTGGGCTCAACCAAAGCTGGTCTTCCAAAAATTGCACACTAGCAGCTGGATGGCCTACTTCATTCTTCAAAACTAGGTCATCAATGGCCTTGATCTGTTGCGTTCTGGCCTCTGCATCCTGATATCTACTCTACAATATTCCTATAAATGTCTCATGGTCTGGAAACTCATCAAATTTATGTTTAGCTTCTGTCTGACACCGATTGTATGTGTTACGGAGCCTTCTGAAGTATTTTGAGCATGCTCCCTACGTCCTTTTGACAGCCTTCTTGAAGTCTTCAGTGGTGCTGACAACGAACTCTATTAGGTCATGATCTCTTTTGAGGGCTTGATGGTCCTTGACTGGCATCTCCACTGGAGTCTCTGCATTACTTTCCAGTCTTGCCATTCTGGCATTCAAGACTTCGAGAACATCCTGGGATCTGTCCACGAAATAGGAGGATGTTTCCATGATCTCCTCTAACCGGCTATCAATCTGAAGGACTTTGCACCTTTCTTCCTCCAGAGCAATCTGCAGCTGTAGCATTTTATCCTTGTGAGCCAGGATATGTTCTTTAAATGGCTGGAGATTGACTTGTTGTTCCTTTGCTGCCTCCAGATCAGCAGTCAGAGAGGCAAGCTGCTCTTGATGTTTCTTGTTCAGTTCTTGGGTGTGTACATCATTGGCCTGCAAGAGGATCCTTTGCTGCTCTTCTAGTTCTTCCACCTTTCCTAGCAACTGATCATTTTCCTTCTTCAGCTCTTGATATTCTGCTTGCACTTGCTCAAGGCGTTCTTGTGTAATCTCCTGAGACTGTCTCTATTCATGTAGAGTCTGCAATTCAGCTTCAGCAGTCCTCATCTCCCTCTGTAAGTGTTCAAATTTCCGCTTTAATCTGTTTCCTTCCTCTCTTTCTTTCCTCAAGGTATCCTTCAGCTGAGCAGAGGATTTCTTAGATGACTCCAGTTCAGTCATCACCCTATTTATATTATCTTCTGAGGTATCGATCATTGCAGCCCCGGCTCTCAGAGTAAACCTAGGATCTTGATCTATTCCTAACATAACAGCTGTATCTGATATCATCTTCCCAGGCATGTTTCCTGTTTCAATCCTTCTTTCAGTCTTCTTCATTATCCTCTTCGTTGCTCTATCATAATATATAGTGTTGAAATCAGGAATTTCCTTTCCCTTTTCCTGGACAAAAGGAACTAACTTGTGCGTAGGGACCACAAGTGTGTTGGCAGTAGGCACTTGTGGGTCCTAGACCTCTGGGTTTTCTGTCTCCGGGGTCTGCCCTTCAGTTGCTGACTGCTCCATCTCTGTTAGCTTTGGCCTTTCTGCTTCCTACTTTTTCAGCTCCTCATCGAGCTTTCTCTTCGCTTCTTCAGCTGCTTTCTCAACCGCTTCTTCTGCCTCTTGAGCTTTCTCAGCTGCTTCTTGGGAAGCTTTTCTTTTTTCTTCTTCTTTGCTATGAAGCCATTCTGCAACTTCCTGTGCTAGCTTCTGGGCCTCCTCCTGTCTCCTCTTGGCCTCTTCTTCAGCTTTGGCTTGCTCAGCCCCTTTTCCACCTTTAGTGGTGATCTTTGGCTTGAACCTTCTTCTTAGAGCTGTCATGTTAGGGGCACTTTGGAAGACAGATTCTTCCTTATCAAAGTGGTGAGTATACTCAAAGTGAACCTTATGTTCTTTACAATGCTCCACCACCTTTCCTTGGGAGTCGCTCCTATGAAATGGAATTATGCCAAAATGGAATTTCGCTAATTCTTCTACGAATTCCTTAGCTTGTTTTACCTTAGCGAATCTGCAGCTTCCCAGCTTGAATGGCAAAGGAGGGTACGCAGTCTTCTTGTGTTCAAACAGGAAACTACCTATTCCATCAATGAACACCTTCCTGACTGCCTCTTTGTGGATAACATAATCAGTTGCATATTTGGGCAGCAGAGAAGGAGGTTTTGAACCACCAAACATTCTGAAGTACATGCCGTTTTCTGTCAAGTAATAGTCTGTGTATTCTTCTATCACTTGCATGGAACCCTCCGACATACAGTCACATTCCTTCAGAAAGATGAGTGTGTATAGTGGCATCAGGAAATGTTCACCGACTTCTCTATAATGGCTATGGTATACATGTGCCCACAATGGTCTGTAGGCAGCATAGATAGGCATCCTTTCCCTGTCCCAGATGCACCTAAGACCAGGGAAGGGCTGGTGACACAATATGCAGTCTATAAGTATTGAGCTCATGTAAAACTCAGACCTTTTCTTGGCTTCTCCTCCCAGGGCTGCAGCCAGACAAGCAGAGAGACTATTTGAGACCAGGCTGGCCCAATTAAAAATAGGCCCTTGGGTGGCAACTTGAAAGATGATTGGGACCCACTCTAGCTTGAAGAGCCTGCCATGAGCTCTTCCAAAGATTCTGTTGAGCATTAAAGCTATGAACCTATATGGAATTCGTAGGGTAGCTGTATCATAGTCACCTGTTACTCTATTTCTAAAATTTTTTCCGGTCAACATCATTCTTTTCAAGGTTTCTATAAGATCCATCTTTACGTTATCTAACCAGTCGTCAAACACAAATACTTCAGCTTCTGGCAGGTGGTAAGCTAGGGATACATATCCAGGGCTATATGCAGCATAGCCCTGTTTGTTGACATCTTCAAGGATCATCGTTGAGACATCCGCCCGAGGCAAAATCCATCTTATGACTTTAGAACATGGGAAGATCTCTGGCCTAGTGGCGACCTTCATTAGTGCAGATCTTTCGATGTTGGCGTAGATGGGTTCTTCTTCCAGCCCTATATCAGGCACCTCTCTTCGGGTGATTAGTCTATAGATATCTCCCCACTGATATTTGGGTTCAATGCCTGAAGTGCACTTCGTATCCTCATATATATATTCCGTCTTTGTTACCACTTCTACTTCTGGCCCTTCTTCTACCACTGGGGCCTTCTTATTTTGTCTCTTGGACATCGTGAGTTCTTCATGCCATGTATAACATTGTGACATTAAGCAATTTAAGTTGCAGACATTTGCAAGACACTGTGCAGCATTTTATTCTTCCTATGTGTACCATGACAGCAACTAGTCAATGAAGCTAAGATATGAGCCTGCATAGCCTGAATTGGCCTGACCAACCGGGCTATTACAACCAAATGCACAAGGTTTTAGTGACTTCATCTATATCTAGCATGATGCAACATTGTTGTATGACATTAAACCATTCCACAACCATATTGTAGACAACAAATGATCTACATCCATATGCAATGTGCAGTGTTCAGTGTTTAATGTGATGGCAAGTGGTGGAGCAAATGCATGCATGCACAATCTAGAATGCCTTAACAAGCAGGACCATTGAAATGCAATGTGCAGTGTTCAGTGGTTTAGTCTGTGTATATCAACAAAGGAGATGATTGGAAGTAGCAGTATGATTGTGAGAGTCTCCTGAACTTTATAATAACAAAACATTTTAACGATAAATAGCCTGGCAGGACAAAAACAACGAGGATTTACGCGGTTTGCGGGAGAAAAAATTTACATTCAACCGACTACCCAATTCACTATCTGCAGGTATTATTGTCATCTCGCTTCAAAAAACACTCCTACTACCCAAGCGATTCCCAGCCAACAAACCAAAACTGCGGCATATTTCTTCTAACCGGCTAGGGTTTCAAACGACCGAGCCCAAATGGACTGCGCGGGATGGCGTGAGCAACACAGGCTGGGGCTTAAGAGGTGCGGGAAACAACAGTGGTAACTATGAGATTTTTCGCAATGGCGCCATGCCTACACACCAATAGAAAAGACATATTCCCCCCAGCAGGCCACGGGTTCGAAATTAAGCTCGATGAGGATGCGCGGAACCGCGTAGCTAGGGCTTTTGAATATGGGTAACACACCAAGGGACCAACACTTCAAGACTCCTACAGCAGTCCATGGCAGACCTGCCTCATACCTATCATGACCATACAGGGTGATTTGGCGCAGACGGCCGTTACGGTGTAATGGCCGTCTGCGCCGAAACGCTTCAACCCTGATGCGCGAGGTAGAAAAACAGACGGTGGTGGAAAAATCAAAGCTATTCTGAAGGTTAAAATCCCCCCCCCCCACGGTCAAAGAAGATAAAATCCCTACTTATATAAGCGTATAACCCAGCGGGACAAAGGAAACGGCCGGGGACACAAAACCACCGTTGAAAACCATTAACAGTTTAAAGGGACAACGACGAGAAGCCTACCTGGCAAAGCGCAACTCAATCAATGGGGAGATGAGTGGATTCGACTATCAAGCTCCCATGATTTCCACCTGGATGTAGGTACCCCGACAGCGGGGTCCTTCACTGGCTCAAGAAAACGACAGCTCGACGGCGACAGTGCTTCGGCGATTAAAATAACAATGGAAAACAATACACCATCCCCCATATATATATATATTCCCTCACACGTGCGGGGAGAAAAGAAATCGGACATCGGAGCGTTTTAGCATCGGGGCTAGAAGTCATCCCCCCTTCCGCAACGACAAATGGTCAAAATGTATACCCAGCCGCGGAGCCACACAGGGCAAGAAAAGAACCATCAGGTCAGACGTCGAAAGGTTTTCGAATCGGGAGGTGAAAGCTTAAAACCATCCGTAATGGCGGAAGAAAAAATCGTAAAAGCTTCCGCTCAGGTTATACATCGAGTAGCGATTAAGAATCGAACGTCGGACGATTTTCCAATCGGAAGGAGAAAAGGTACTTCCGTCCGCAACGGCGGAAGAAACAATCATGATAAACCCCAAAAACTTCCGATCGGGACGGGAGGAAAGAAATCGAATTCAAACAAGAAATCACCTGCAACGGCGGAAGAAAGAACATAAGCACTTCCGATGCGGAATCAAAAAGCTTCCGAAGTGAACAAGCCAAAGGGTCGAAAGTTGGAAGTAAATTCGATTCGTAATGGCGGAAGACCAAAGCAAAACTCCACCCGCAACGGTGGAAGGTTAAAACCAATATAACTTCCGATTTAAACACGCTTCAAATGTGCTTAAGAGCAGCGATAAAGCTAGATCGAAAAGTGGATTATTTTAGGCATCAGAGGAAGAAAAACAACCAATGGGTAGCTCAATCCAATCGTAAGCAAAGTCTTTCTGAAAGTTCTTAGACCAATTTCAAGAAGAAAATCAAACTAATTCAAGCAAAGGAGGGTCCTAAATTTTTTTAGAATTTTGGGAAATTGTTGCAGCTGCAACAATTGGCGACTACCTGGTGAACCCCAGATTTCTGATTTAACTCTTTTCTTAGTGTAAGACTGTCTATGTAAAGCTTAAAATCTTCTAGATGTCTTTATCCTTGGGCTAGCAAACTTACACATTTCAACCATTGAGAAGTAGTCTATTCTTTGGGAAATGGTAACATCAGAAATATTGCAAGTCTGAATAACTCTTCTGAGGCCAAATAGGTGAAGTTTATTTTGCCTGTCCTCAGGTAGTTTACAGCTTGGACACCACAAGATTGTAACAGAGTGTAAACAGTATTATCCTTTTGTTCCTCACTCCCATGCCAACTGCACTTTTGTGCCTTTTGAACCTTAGTTCTTTTTTATATGAGTCCTCCTTCCGTCCTTTCTTACTGAATTTTAATTCAGGATCCTCTATCCCATAGTGCCCTTTTGTGTGAACAATGTATTTCATATTTCAGTTCACGGACGGAGAGGATCTTGTGGCCAATTAGTACTTCATATTTTGATGTTTTGCTTTGATATGTATTGTTTTCTTCAAGGAGTTTTGACTCTTGATAGCTTATTGCTTTTCTGAATATATGACATGGGATCATTTATATATGATATACTGTTTTACTCTGCTTCCTTTCCGTGAGTCTTTTGCTGTCACCCCCTTGGTTATTTAAGATGTGAAATGGATGGAGCCTCTAAATAGTATTCCAGACCTCTTTTACCTCTGAGTTATTTACAGGGATTAAGTAAGACTTCAATGTATGCATTGCCAGCTAGGAACACTGCTACTAGAAGATATTCTATACTTTGAAGCACAGTCTTTCGCTCAATATTTCAAGTTAATAAAGAACCCTGATGTTCCCATCGCAACCAAAAGTTTGCCTCTTTATTCAAAACAACAGCAGTAAAAGAACAATAGCATCCAATCAAAAAAAACCAAAAGAAAACAATTCTAAAGCATTAAGCAAGAAAATAGCACCTAGTAAAAAAAAACAAAACAATTTATTTATGTACAGCAAAAAGAAAAAGAAAAATTTGCCCACTCCTGAAAATCTTTAAAACTAGAGAGCTAAGGAATGGGCTGAATTTTAGACATGAGTTATCTAACCATGGTCTAACTGTGCTATTTTTGAAATGGAACCCATATCTACAATTCTGCAGTCATTACTTGTAGCCTGAGGGGGATGAAGGAGCTTAGGCTGGGTGTCCATCATAGAACTGGCCCCTTTTGAGGCATGATATGTTTGTTTAAGCTCAATCAGATAGTTTCCCTAGACAGAAACAACAGATTCATTTCCTTCTCCAAGTCTAGTGACAGTGTGCTTCATGTAAGGCTCTCTCAGAATTTTAATTTGATTTGGGGTACCCTTGAGAGGCAACAACAGATGTGACCAATCTGAAGCAAAATAACCTTTCAACCTGGTAGCCCAATCTCGGTTGAGAATGAGCCCATATCCCCTTGGTATGTCAGCCACCATAATGTCAATAAATTGGCATATCTTGTTGTTTGCAGCCAAACGAATGAGGACATTCTTCATTTCTCCCACCACCTTGACACCTGTGCGATCTAATTACGTTACTTCACGAGGTGTAGACTCTAGTTGTCCGTTAATCTTTTTGCAAATCTCAAGGGGCATCGCATTCACTGCTGCTCCAGAGTCTACTAAGAAATTATGTACATTATACTTCAGCATTTCTAGAGTCAAAAGAAAAGGCGGGGTGTCAAGGTTTTCTTTCCAACCCGGTTCTTGGTCTTCTTCTCCTAGTTGGTTTTGAGTAGGTATATCTTTTGTTAGCTCTTCAGCTTCTTCATCACCTTTCCCATTTACCTTTACCTGTTCTTCTACAGGGTTTGCCAATCTCAGTGATTGCCTCTGTCTCCTGGTTGAGGATAGTGGTTTCAGGTGTTTTGTTTTGGACATTCAATTCTACCTGTCTCTTGACATTTTCCTGCAACCTTTTAATCTTCGAGATTACTGCCTCGTCTTTGCTTGTCAAAACCATGTCATTTGTTGTGGTACGTGGGCATTCAAATTTAAGAGCACTTGCTTCATTGTCGAACATCAAAACACCATTCCATGAAAACATGGTATCAGTATCTGGCTTCTCCATAATGTGGTTTATCTTTTCCTCCTTACTACTGTCTTTAGTCAACTTTGGGTCTAACAACTTATTCTTCACCAATGTCCTTGAATTCAACCATTGAGGACACTTCTTCTCAGAATGAGGCTGTTGGTGAAATGTATAGAGATTATCCCCCCCTCCTTCTGTTATGTTCATAGATGCTAAATGAGGGGGAGGGACTTGCCATTGATTGTTATCCTCCCTCTTTTGGTAGTGGGGTTTATAAGTTTTCTGAGCTTCTTTTTCTTTCTCCAAATCTAAGATTCGGTTGGATAGTTTCTGTAGCATCTTCATCATTCCTTGATAGTCATGTGGTTGATCTTCCTTAGGTTTAGACAGCAGTAACGTTCTTCCCTTGACAGTCTTTTCCCTCAGTTGATCGGGATAGTCTTCTATACTCTCCCTTTCAGCTTCTACCCGTTCAGCCTCCTCGTAGGTTTCTGCTAATGTAGGTTTGGCTTTCATCTTGGTAAACATAGCTAACTCCGGCCCTAGGGCTGAGGTATAATACTCAATTAGTACTTTGTACGAGGGTCTGTCAGCTTCAGAAAAATTCTTCAGATAAGCATCAAACCTATGGGTGAAGTTATGCACTTTCTCTTCTCTTTCTTTCTTCAGAGCGCATAATCTTTTCATTAGTGTTGCATGAGTTTTCTGGGCTGCATATTTATTTCTGAAGATTCTTTCAAAAGTATCCCAGTCCGGAATTGAGTTTACAGGTAGGGAAAAATACCATGAAGCATATGCCCCTTTCAAGGTATGAGGGAATAATCTACAAACAACATCTTCATGCTCTCCAGCCTTTAGCCTTTCGATGGCCAGATAGAAACTCTGCAAGTGATCACCTACAGCAATCCTTTCTTCGGGGTCAAACTTTGGCAGAAGCTTGTCAAAGGCTTGAGGTAGGTTATGCAACGGAGGCGTGAGGCTCAACGGTGATCTAGCTCTCCAAGCAGGCAATGGGTTGGGTTGATTCGCGATCACACCAGCCACGAGCAGAAGTATAAGACCAAAGGTTTGAGCAAAGAATAGTACAGGATGAAACCAGGTTCACGTACTTCAAAGGCAGAGCAACCTAATCAGTACTCCTATACTTTGGGTCAGGTCAAAAGTTTTCAAAATTTGTTGGTAAGGTAATCCTAGGAAAATAAGTATCCACGACCAGCCATGCATTGGCGGCCCTCCTTCTAGCGCCAGAACTGTTGAGGCCTGGAAATTCGCAGGCAACAACAGAAAGGGATTCTCCCCAGTCAACGTTCCCAACTAGCCCGCTAACTGTTTGGTATAGGGAATCCGTCCGGTTTACGGTCCGGCTACCGTAGGTCAATGTAACAAAACAAGGGTTTTACCGGTTGCGGCCCGGTCCACCGAGTTTTTGTATTTTTGACTTAAATGCGAAATGAAAGTGCCTAACTAAATGCAGGGTGGTGAAGGATGCAGGGAGCATTCACAATGTGGTGTGCAGGTTCTTACCTCTCGTCTTAGGCCCACAAGCATCAGAATCACCTGTGCAACTATGAAATAAACTAACTATCTATCTATCTAACTACCTATCCCCGGGGAGCCAAAAGTGATTTAATTATGAGTAATGTGTATTATTCATGCATTATAATAGAATTACAGATAGCTGATATTCATATTTAAAACACATGAACTAGGGAAGATATTCTAACAATCAGTTAGCTAATTGTTATAAAAAGCAGCATACATTACTCATGGTGATCAATTCCATAAAATACATCAGAAACCATTCCACAAATACATAGGTCATAGAGTTAGAACGATCTCACGATGAATGAACAAACTGGAAAACAAAATAGTTCATCTTTCAGCAGTCCATAGCGTAACATTTGGAAATCCCACCAATATTTCTTCAACATGCAAACCAAATACTTTATTGCAAAGAGAAGTAGTTCTTCTTACAATAACCTTTCCAGTCTAACTGCGAAAAAAAGTCCCTTTTTTCTTTCTACGCTTCCTACTTTTATAAAAAAAGGTAAAATGGTTGGGCTGCCCAAAGTGACCTTTGGGCTTCCCAACCTTTTGTTTTTCCAACGCTTCACTTTTCAAATGTCCTTACAAAATTTATACAAAATACAAAAGAGGCTTAATCCCTCATGAGGAGGGTCCCGCCTGGGTATCTAAAAACTTCCTCCATGCTGAAGCTTCCGCAACAATACCTTCAAAGGCACAGGGTTCCAAGAATTGAATGTTGATTTCAAATTTTGCAACTTGGTTCTTTATGGCCTCTATCCTTGCTGGGCTCAACCGAAGCTGGTCTTCCAAAAATTGCACACTGATAGCTGGGTGGCCTACTTCATTCTTCAAAACTAGGTCATCAATGGCCTTGATCTGTTGCGTTCTGGCCTCTGCATCCTGATATCTACTCTGCAATATTCCTATAAATGTCTCATGGTCTGGAAACTCATCAAGCTTATGTTCAACTTTTGTCTGACACCGGTTGTATGTGTTAAGGAGCCTTTTGAAGTATTCTGAGCATGCTCCCTGCATCCTTTTGACAGCCTTCTTGAAGTCTTCAGTGGTGCTGACAACGAACTCTATTAGGTCATGATCTTTTTTGAGGGCTTGATGGTCCTTGACTGGCAGCTCCGCTGGAGTCTCTGCATTACTTTCCAGTCTTTCCATTCTGGCATTCAAGACTTCGAGAACATCCTAGGATCTGTCCACGAAATAGGAGGATGTTTCCATGATCTCCTCTAACTGCCTATCAATCTGAAGGACTTTGCACCTTTCTTCCTCCAGAGCAATCTGCAGCTGTAGCATTTTAGCCTTGTGAGCCAGGATATGTTCTTTAAATGGCTGGAGATTGACTTGCTGTTCTACTTTTAATTGTTTTATCTTCTGCTATGCTAAGTTTCCAAGGTGGTTAGTGGCTGGGACTGGAGACCCTGAATCTGAATTTAAAAAAAAAAATTTAATCTGTCACAGTAATCTAGGGACTAAAACACAATCTCATAAGAGATTTCAGACAATTAACCATGAAAATGGCATAATGGTGCTACAATAGGATAAGCAACTCAGTATAATCAATAAGGAATGAGTAATACAATACAATAATCATGCAAGATGCATGAATTCCAAGACAATTCCAATACTCAAGAAAGTCATTTGAATTGAATGGATGTGTGTAGCTTAACTGAGTGTCATCCACAGTCAGCACAGATAGTTAACCACCAAGTTAATCAATAACTGACTCTCACACTAAGTCCTAACTGAATGGAGTGCAATAAATGACCGAGTCTAACTGAAAGTGACTCATCACATGTAACTACATGTCCAACTGAAGGAGGTAGCACATCCATAACTCCAAGTAGCTCTTATAGAGTTAACTGAAGTAAACATGTCATCAGAAGTGGTTGTAGGTGCATGTGTTAGCTCCAGTTCATAAATAATTACCAAAAACAATCAAATAATGAATGGAGGCGCCTTTACAACTTAGGTTAACTGATTGTAACAATCAGTTAGCAATTAGGTGCATTTATGACACTCAGATCGCCCCAGAAATGCTCATTGTTTGAAGGAGGAAGCCTAGTTTGTCTCCTCGACTGAAGGAGAAGGATTAGTTGGCCTCCTTGACTAAAGGAGAACATGGGTGAGCTCATACTGATGTCATAGTGTGCTCATCTAATGCGAATTAAGTCAATTAAACTTAGGATAGTGGTTAAATAGGCCAAAATTGACCAAATAAGTGTGCATGTTGGGTAAATGACTCCAACAACCCCCTTTAAGCTATACTCAAGAGGAGTAAAAAAATGCATGAAATGCTAGGGCCTCGACAACAAAGGCCATAGGTCATCATGTACAATAAAGTAACTACTTAATATAACCAAGGAAACGAGAAAAACCTCATGGGAAAAATAGCCCCCCTCAAACTAAGCAGTAAATCAAGAAATTTTTGGTTCTTCTATGCAACAGCATCCTGAGACTTTGCATGTGAACCTCTGAATCGAAACAAAATGCTTATGCCTGGAGGAATATTCCTCTTTGGAAGAAGAACAATACACTCAACTAAATCAGAAATATAAACAGTTGCACGGTGAAAACCGGACCCATGTAGAGTAGTTGAAATCATCTAAAGAGAGAGAAAATGTTTTTGGGAATTCGAACCATGTGAGGAACACCCAAGAAATTGATATATGTCAACCTTGAACAACAAACCATGAGTGGTAAAATCAACCCCAAGTGTAAGGAGCAAGTGTCCAAGCGGATGCAGAATGTCTTCCTCTTTACTAGTTCTAAGAGGAGATGAGCATGTGACCAAAGGTAGAGAAGCCCTAGGATTGTGGAGAGTGAATGCTTGAGCTCCATAATATGATATAGCTTTAGAAATAGCTAATGATTCACAAAATAAAATATCAGCAACCTCATAAAAGGAAACTGACACCAAATCCCCAGCAATAAATTTGAAAAAAAATTGAGGCACTTGATTTTTCACACCGAAATTGGTGAGAGCAGCTACAAGCATGACTGAAAGATCTTGGATTTTAAAATTTGAACTAGTTAATATCATATCAAATATAAATGAGATCATATCAGATCCAAACAAGTTCACATCAGATCCAAAAGTGTGGAGTGAAATCAAATCCTCAGCAACAGTTTTGAAGGAGACTCGCGGTACTTGTTTCTTCACAAAATTAATGAGAACAACTACAATCATTACTGAAAGCTTATGAACCTGAAATATTGAACCAAGCAATATTAGATCAGATCCAAATAAGATCATATTAGATCGAATAAGGTTCATATTAGATCCAAAAGTATGGTCAACCGAGACGGTGGATGCACAGTTGTCTTTTTCTTCAAAATTTTGAATTTTGGTGCAAGCAATCCTGCAGAAATTTGCTGGAAGATTTAGATCATGGGGAGAGAATTGATCACTCTTGTAATCTGATATTTTTTCCAAAATATCCAAGGTATTACTGTTAGGATATTTAGACACTTAGGAGTTGGTTAAGATTAACTTGTGTAATATATCCGTTAGGTAAAAGTGTGTTTCTTTAGTATGCATTAGTATGCATTAGTATGCATTTGTAAATATTCTAATCCGACGGTCACGATATGTTCTATACATAGAGTGATCCGACGGTTCAACTTCTCTTAGATTATACCTACCATTGATCTGTGGCTTAACACTCGATTGGTCTATGATCTCTATTTAAAGAGCATAGAGGGTCCTTGGCTAGTTGATCGATAATGAGAAGCTCGTATGTAACTTTCTTTCTTTTGCATAATAAATTGCTCCAAGTAACTATTTGGCTGGGGCCATGGACTGTTTCCCTCTTGAGGGTTTTAACCACGTGACAAACATCGGTGCGTTGATCTGTGATCTATTTGTGTGAAGCGGTTTCTCAAGGTGTTCGGTCTTTCGGTAGTACCCTGTATACCTGAACAAAATTTCCTAGTATCCATGTCACCTTTGGAATATACTTCAATTGTTCCACTACAAGTCATGAAGAGTTTCGTAGGGATTCAAAAGTAGCAGAAAGGATGGCATATCAAAGAGATTCAAAAAAAATTTGACGGGTTTTCATAACCACAAGAAGGACTTTCTGCCACAAAATACCATCTAGCTTGTACAAAATGGAAAATGAAACCTCTAAGCTTATCCTTATTGAAGACTTCATCACTACATAACAAATAAAAATGTAGATAAATAGGTATTAAATTAATCCAAGTGTTTTTGTCTAGCTTCAACATTGGGGTCATTTCACAATTTGTAGTGTCCATAGTAAGTAATATGTTTCTGTGGGATGAAATAATCTTCCTGGCTTATTCTTTGGTTAATGTTGATTTTTCACCATTACTAATGATGTTAAATATGCATCACGCAATAGTAACAGTTTATAATCTTGCAACAAAAAAATTAAATGTATTGTTGTTGTGGGGTGTTTATTGAGCGCCATTACAATTGGGTTCCTTCCTTCGTGATCAACACCAATGTTCAAATTTGAACCCTTCTCAGTGCTTCTAGAGGATTCTATCCTATCCCAGAAGTGAAAAGTTTAAATTGCCCTTCGAAACAAATTTAAAATCTTAGTTTTCCCAGTCCAATTAAGAAAAGCATAATTTATAGTAGCATTTTAGAGGAATGCCAACTTTTTATACTACCCATCAATATGAATTTAAATTCATGGACAATGTGTTTAAAATTCATACACTATAAAGTTCCCACAACCCGAAAACTCCTTATTGGAGGAAAACTAGGGCCAATATTCATGGTAGAAACATAGTATTAATACTCAACCAAGATCTTTTTAACTTTTGTCTGGTTTCAGAAGGAACAAGTACGTAAAAACATATTTAATAAAAAAAAATGAATTTCATAATCCTTTTTATTGTTCTCTGCCAACTAAAAGCAATTGACTTCTCTGGGTTAAAGGAGGAGTTCTTTTAATTAGTATTTATTTAATGGTAAAACATGGTGTGGGGATTTCTCACATAACCTTGTCCTAGGGTCTTTTTTCAAAAATCATAATGAAAATATATTAGGGTCTTTGGATAAGAAAGACATAAAACAAGGGATTTTTTTTCAAAAGTCATAATGAAGATCTATTAGGGTCTTTGGATAAGAAAGACATAAAACCAAATTAGCATTGGACTAGTGTTCCCATTCCCCGTACTATGAATGGAGGCTTTTTTATTGGTCGTGATCAATTTATTAGTTATATTAATGAAAAAGTCAATGGATTATTTAAAGTTTGCACCTAGAGCACGAAGGAGAAACAAGGGCCAATGCCGAAAATTAAAAGAATTATTGAACAAAAAACAAATTTACACACATGGCTAAGATTCTAGTGGAGATGAAAGATGGAAGCCCATGGGGATGCTATAGAGACTGGTTGTGGTTGTTAGATGGATTTGAGCAAACTTGGAGTTTAGCATCATCCTCGTTTGATGTCTCCTTTTTCTTCATCTAAGTACACCTACATCAATTAATTAATATGGAAGCAATTGCTTATGTCACTTGTTTTCACTAATGCTTCAACCATATAATTTATTGATGACACGATACTCGAATGTACATTTCATTGTAGGATTTGATATTGACATGGTTCTTGTTTGAGGAATTTCTTATGATTTGAAATGTTTCCCACTCTTTGGGTGTGTTAGCCACGACCCACATCTTTCACAATTCCACCTCCTACATTCACGACCCTAACAAATTGTTTATTAAATGTTATGAGCTGGTAGGTACCATCTTTCACATGCAATAGTTGTAGTTGTAATTGTAGTTAGACACATTAATCGTTTTCACATTAAATACCCTAAATTTCCTTTGGATTGGTACAACATTCTTAGCAAATTTCATACAAACCCCAAGGATTTCATTCTTGAAGCCTCGTGCTCTTAATTGCTTAGGTGTAGAACTTTCACAAATCCTGCCATTCACAAATTGCTTTTAGTGTTCCGGGATTCTATTTAAAGAGCATATTGTTGAAGATTCGGACGCCCAAGTGCAACTCGCGAGTTGCAAGGCTCTCGTAGATGTGCACATGCTTAGGCTTGATGCCCCTCCATCCTTTCTACATAAACCAACTATATTCTATCCCTATCATGACAAGTGTTCAACAATAAAATCACTTGACGCCCTAGTGATGCTATCCCTACTAGGTATCTTAAATGATTATACCAAAAAATGCAGTTTTTTTTTTTTTGGGGGGGGGGGTGTATTTTGGCATTGGGAACTTCAATTTTCATTTCTTGTTTTGCAAGAATGAACTTTTTTTTATGATTTATGGGTTGGATATTATTTTGATTTTGATTTTATGTATTCCTTGGATTAGTTTCAAGTCATGTATCATTTATGAAATAGTTTCAATATATGTATGAGCTAGTATCAATGTTTTAGAAAAACTACAGGAGACTGAATCAATAAGGCTACATAATTGAACGAGGGCCATTGTAAACTATGCCTAAGTTGGAAATGTGGGTCTTCAAGCATTAGGTGGTCATTTGACAAAACCGTCATTCTGCTAGTACAACAAATTTAATGCACGAATTGCTTCAGCCATTACTATGTGAAATTTATTGTTCCTCTCATACTCTTATCTTGGCCTTGGCTATTGTTGAGAGGATATAATATAGATTATATTTGTGCTAAAGTGTGAAGGATGCATTTTTAATTTTAGGTAGACCATTTTTCTGCATTTTTAGTCTTTTTTTTTTACTTTTTATTAATTTTCCATTTACCTTTGAAGACCATGTCCCTCTTTTTATCCTATGTGCATCGTTTCATCCTAGATGCATAGTGTTGGCCAAAGCTTTAGCGAGAAAACTATAACTTTATTTCAAAGAAAAATTTGTTGATTTCTTAGTTTTTTTTTTAATTTATCTTGTTTTTTTTTTCGTTGGAAAAAAATCATAATTTCATTTCATCTTTCGAGAACAAAATTACATTTTGTAGATACACATCTTGTGTATTTAGAGTAACACCATATATCTCCACAAAAAAACAAAAGAGGACGAGTGTTCAGTCCCTACCAAGTCATATGTCCATCATATATCTGTAGAGTTATCATCAGTTCAGCCACATATCTGAGGTATATCCCCACAGTTTTAGCAAAATATATAAAAACGAATAGCCCAAACATATAAATACAGTAGAGTCGAATACCAACCAAAGCATGCCAACAGACGCATAAAAATATCATTGAAGAAGCACAATGAGACCAAAAATAAATAGTATCAAAGTATCAAAGAAACAAGGTTGTGCAGCCCCTTCTATAAAGAGTCTATGGTAGTATTCATGAGCTGCACCATCAACCTGTTCATTGATCTTCCATTGACCCTGCATCAATAGTAGAACCTCCTTCGAGGCCTTGTTTGCCTCACTATTAATATCCCTGTATACATGTCTGGAAGAAAATGTATCATAAGATTCTAAGACATAAAATAGAAGATAAAATGTTGTCAAGTCTTAGATTTCTGCACACTTGAGTCCCCTTGATCCAGTTAATCACATTCATTGAGTCACCAAAAACATGAAGAGTTCTGCACCCTTTCTCTGCTGCAAAGATGAGAAGAAGTTTCAAGCTGAGCATCTCAACAAACTTTTTACTGCCTTCTCCAAGCCCCATCGTTAATTCAAAGAAATTCCCCTCCCTAAGTTGAAGAATAGCTCCACCCCCGCACACATTATCCTGTGTAGCTCCATCAAAAAACCCCCAAGGTAACGATTTATCAATTTCCACAACTAAAATTTCCCTCTGAAGTTTCACTTTAACATGTTGATGGAATGCAGTAAGAATACCTCCAACAACATTTGCTGTGATCTCTGGAGTGCATCCTTTATCAGCAAAAATCCAATTATTCTGTGCAATCCACACTTCCCAAATAACTAGCAAAGGAAGATCTACCATGGATTCCATCAAATTTACTCTTCTCCAGCTTTCCCAAGCTCCCAGGATGGTTAACCCCTCCCACCTACAAATAGTTCCAAAAATATTCGAGCAAACCTTCCATACTTTTATGATATATGGGCATTGCAAAAAGAGGTTCAAGACATATTCATCGTCATTTTTGCATAGGATACACTAGCCCGGTCCCTGAAAAATTCTTTTATGCAAATTCTCCCAGCATAGAACCTTGTTCTCTAAAACACACCACATGAAGAGCCTGGTTTTGGGTGGACAATGGATTTTCCACAGGGTCTTCCACCACCAAGCCTCAGCCCTACTCACACCTTCAGCACTGAGTTTGATATAACCAACCTTTGGTGTGTATTTTCTGCTTTGATCTGCGTCCCAAATGAGGTTATATTCCTTGTCGCGAAGCTTGATTTCATCACGATACAAAGCCCCAATATACACTTCCATCTCCCTCGTTTTCGGCTTCAGAAGTTCCAGATACCCTGCCCAGACCCAGGATTGTTCCCACCTATTATCCTGCACCGACGCCGCAAGTTGACTGAGGAAAAATATTCCTTGCTATCTCAATTCCATCACCGTTTCAACCTGAAGTTTGTGTTATTGAATACACCCCACCCACGGGTCTTCCCCAACACGACTATGTCTTCCATTTCCAACTTGCCAAGAAAGATTTGCCTCAATGACATCCAAAGATTTAACTATTGTTTTCCAGAAAACCAAACCTCCTACATGCGATTTCACAGTGTCCTGAAGCCAAACTTCCACCGATCTAGGCCCAATATATTTTTGTGTCATAACCTGAGTCCACAAAGTCTCAATCTTCAAGAGTCTCCATCCCCCTTTGGTCGCTAGGGATTTAGCAAAGATATAAAAAAAATTAGACCCCAGCCTCCCAGACCCTTCAGAATTGCTATCCTTTCCCACCGGACCCACGGAGTAACCTGGGCTTCCTGCTTACCACTCTAGAGAAAACAAAAGCAAATTCTGCATGTCGTTTCTAGAATGCTTTTAGGGATCCATGCTAGGAACATCCAGTAGACTGGAATGGCCTCCATAACAGTCTTAACCAACACCAGCCTGCCATCTCTAGATAACCATTTATGACTCCACATCTTCAACCACTTCTCCATCTTGTCCAACAACCAATCCCAATCATGTTTACGATAGTTGTTAGGTTTCAGCCTAAACCCAAGATATTTCAACCTTCCCTCTAGAATTCCAACACTGAAAGGGAAAAAATCCAGGTATTCATGTCTTCCTGCAACACCTAACAGATGTGTGGACAGTGTAGATTTCCTAACATTAATTTCCATACCATTAGCTATTGAAAACAAATTCAGAATCTCGGAAAGGGTATTTAGCTCTTTGGTGGAACCATAGCAGAAGATTAGTACATCATCCACAAATAGTAGATGAGTCAGCTGAAGATCCAACACAATCTGGATGCCTCTAAAATTTCTCAGTCTTTTAGCTTCTCTGATGGATCTGCTCAGATCCTCTGCCACCAATAGGAAGAGTAAAGAAGATAGGGGTAGCCTTGTCTCAAGCCTCTCTCGGCATGAAAGAAAGGAGATGCTACACCATTGATCAGGATTGAGAAAGGCACAGTAGTGATACAACTCATAACCCATCTGATGAAAGCAATATCAAACCCCATATGTGTTAACAATAAAAAAATATACATCCAACTTACCTTGTCATAGGATTTGACAAGGTCAGTTTTTAGAATAGCACCCTTAAGGTTTTTAGTTTTCATACTATGCAAACCTTCTTGAGCTGCCCCAATGGCCTCATGAATCTGCCTCCCCTCCAGAAATCTAAATTTCTATTCAATAATATGATCAGACAGAATCCCCTTCGAACGTTGAGCAATCACCTTTGTGAACACCTTATAAATACAATTGCAGAGAGAGATGGTTCTGAAATCATTCAGAGAGACAGGATTGTCCACCTTTGGAATCAACGCAATAAAAGTATAATTGAAGCTACCCGAAATCCTCCACAACCTTAAGTAGATCCCCTCCCAGAATTTCAAAGAGTTCCAGGAAGAATTCAATTGTCTGACCATCTGGTCCTGGGATTTTGTCCTTCTGGAAGCTCTGAAGTACTGCCTTGAGTTCACCATCTATGACTTCCTCCAACAAAGCCAAGTTGTCATCCTCATCAGCAAATCTAGGGAACACCGGAGCAATATAAATAACTTCAACAAGAGATGCCTCAATAGGTCCTTTGTAAAGATTCTTAAAGTGTTCAACCCCAGTAGTTGCCATACCTTTGAAAGTATCATGTTCATCTAAAAGACTCCATACAGTGTTGGCTGCCTTCCTCCCTCTAGCATAAGCATGAAATAATTTAGTGATTTCATCCCCACATTCCAGCCAAATCGCTCTGCTCTTCAATCTCCACATTTCTTCCTTTTCCAACAATAATGTGGTCCTTCTCCCTTCCATCCGAGTCAATCGGTCCTTGTCCCTCTGGTTCATCATCCCTCCTCCTTCCAAGTTATAGATCCCCGAAAGCTCATTTTCAATCTGATGTAGTTCCTGATCCTCCCTCTTTCATTTGTCCACCGCCCATGATTTAATAGCTTCGTTCAGATTCCAGATATTCGTTTCAAACTGAAAGGCTATAGAGCTCCTACTCCCAGGGTCAAAAGGAACCCATCCATTAGAGATCAGGGCCCTAAATTATCATCTTTAAGCCAAGTCTTATTGAATTTCAGTAGGCTAGGAGGTTTAACAGGACCATTCTTGAATTCTAAAAAGATTGGATAGTGGTTTGATAGTCCACCTTTTCTAACCCATTTCCTAATAAAGTGTTGTCTGTCCACAATCGTTTCAATAACCAGAAAAGGAACCCATCCATTAGATATCAGGGCCCTAAAATTATCATCTTTAAGCCAAGTCTTATTGAATTTCAGTAGGCTAGGAGGTTTAACAGAACCATTCTTGAATTCTAAAAAGATTGGATAGTGGTCTGATAGTCCACCTTTTCCAACCCATTGCCTAATAAAGTGTTGTTTGTCCACAATCGTTTCAGTAACCAGAAAAAAATCCAGTCTCTTAGCCACTCTCGCATCCCCAAATCTATTATTTTTCCAAGTGGGTGTGAGCTTACAGGGTTCAATATCCAACTAGTTCCTCTCAACCAAATTCATGGTAAAGAAATCTGTCATCAAATCCGCATGCACATGAGGCCCCCATACCTTAGCCTACCCCAAGGAGAAGTTCAAATCTCCTCTAATAATCAACCTATCGCCCCTTAGAAGAGTGTTGTTAAATAGCATATCCCAGAATGGGATCCTATTTAGATAAGGGCCATAGATGTTAACCACATCATAGATATCCGCCTGTTCCAAGGCTTTAAAAGACAAACCCAGAACTGATTCCATACCCCAAACATTCAGGACTTTGATATTCCTGACATTCCAACCAATTTCTAGGCCTCCCGAACGAACCCTAGCATCCAGAGCCTCAAAACACCAGCCACCAAACCAACTTTCCAACCTAGCTTTAATTTCCTCCCCTGCTCTCATAGTTTCTTGAAGCAACATAATATCAAGGCAATCTAAATCGACCACCCTCCAAAGTGCTGATATTTTCTCGGGACCAGCAAGACCCTGACAATTAAAGGACATAATCTTCATCTCCTACCCTTCTTTTGGGCATGCATTGCTCTAAGTGCCCTTTCAATTGAAATTTGTTTTCCATCCAGTAAATCCGTCTTGGCTTAGGACTGAGCCTTGGAAAAATGGGAAATACGACCCCTCCCTCTAGCAGTCCCAACAAGGGATTTCCCCAACCCCCCAAAAGGCCCTTTAGTACAAGAGCAGAAGAAATAGCCCAGATATTTAGATTCAGGAGGGGAACAAGGAGAAGAAGGTTCACGCAAAATCAATTCCAGCACCGATACAGAGGGGGGTTCCTCAAAACATGCAACATATATGGGTGACGGGAGCTCAAAAGGTTGAGTAGTCAAGGTTAGATTTTTTATCCCTTCCACCAAGTCAAAACCTGAAACATTCAATTGTTTTGTAATTAAATTAATGGATGGAGAGAGGGTAAAAGAGGAGGTAACAGGAAATGGATCCTTGATCAGAAAAGGATCTCCCACTTGACGGACCACCTCCACCACTGGAAGCCCCATAGGAGGGTCTTCCTCCGCCTCACTAACCTCCACCGACTTAGTCATTTGTGCCACAGGTGAAGATGGTGGAGACGATGGGTCAGTACATCCCCCCTCACCCCCTAACAGAGAGCTCCCACTGTTCTTCCTTTTCCCATTCAATGTATGCACTAACAGAGAGCATTTCGTCACAAGGTGACCATATGCATGACAATGTTTGCATCTAAATGAAACATTTTCATAGTCCAAAACATGGTGATATGAATACTACCTCCAATTCATCTTCAACGCACCAGGAAGTCCATTCCTAGTGTTGATATTTTCAAGAATATGGGCCACCTTTTTTAATTTCGAAACCTTGTAGGATGTATCAACTTCTAGGAGAGAACCAAGCAAATTTCCAATGTGAGCGAAATGCTCCTCACACCAAAAAGGGAGTGGAAGCCTCAGGAGTCTGACCCAAATCGGCACCTGGTCCACCCTTTCTCTGCTAGCATCAAACAATGGGTGCCAATGCTTCAATGGAATTGACGCCTACTCATAGGACCAGTCTAGATTCAACACCCGAAGAGGATGATCTTCATTTTGAAAGGAGAAAGCGAACCATCCTCACATGAGCCCTTCCACTTCAGGGACCTCCCCCATCTCTGTCATCCAACATTCCTCCGCCCACTTTACTACGAACCGAACTGAAACCGTCTTACCCATGAAACGACCAACCAACATAAGTTTGGCCGTCCACTCCATCATTTCCCAGCTAATATCTTCCCCAATCATATAGTACACAACCGGATTTAACTTGATGCAATTTTCTTGTGTTAACGAACCACCTTGTTGGCTGTTCTACCAACCTCCTCCGTTGGAGCCTAAAGAATGAAAACCTTTTTTCTGCAAGCTTGAGCAACCTCGCTGTTCCTGAGCACCTATAACATTTCCCATGAACCCTAAATGTTCCTCCTACACAACAGAGCCCACATGTGGTGACCGAGAGCCAACTCCGTCCTTCCCATACCCATAAGAAGACAACTGCAAGACAACCCTGTCACCTACGTGAAGAGTGTCCAACCTCCCATTTGAGACCAAAGCAATATGTTCCTGACTTCCTACTAAAAACCCTCTGCCCTAGAAGAACGGGTCTTTAGGCAGCTAAAATGGTTGAGGAGAAGACAACAACAGATCCGATGGGGAAAACCCATCTCCATTAGCCGTGAAAGGTTTTGCGTCCGAGAACCCTTCCGTCCACCCCTGCTAAGTGGCAGCCACCCCGTCAGACACACAACCACTTGTCGAATGCCAAAATACACCTTCCTCCATATTATCAATGGAATAATCCACCTGTTCTTCCTCAGCCATTGTGTAAGCAGGTAGAACAATAAAAAACAACCAGGTAAAAAATGGATCAGAATTTACCTCCAGTTTAAAAATAAGGAGAAGAAACTTAACTCCCAAGAAAAGAAGTGAAAACCACCGCAATCAATCCCTTGCTCTGTACTCCGTACAACACCAACTCCCACGCAGGCTCTACTGCCAATAGTCAGAGCAACGCAGGCCGTTGGCCATGCCTGCAAACCGCCCTAAATCCTAGCCATCAGTGCAAACCCTAGCTCCTTTGCTCTCTGTTCCACCCCATCCTTGATCTAAATTTATCTGGTTTTATATATAAAGTGTTCAATTATTTAAAGTTGTAAAATTTTAGAAAAACAATATTTATATTTCACATTTTTTTTAATTTAAATTTTTAAGAATAAATTAAATATACATCAATTTTTTTTAAGTTTAATTAATTTATAATTGTGAGCTGAAACACAATTATCTATATTTTTTTTTAACAAGAACGGTTATGATATAATTAAAAATCAGCAAAGAGACCACTGAAGTAAAAACACATTACAACAAGCATCCGAGTCATCCCTTCTTTCAATCGTTGACCAACAGAGGAGCTAAGGAGGGATGTCACTACTTACAACTGAGTTAACAATGAGTTCATTGAGACCCGCAGCTATGGATTTATTGGCTGCAATATCTGCCAAGGCATTAAGACCCCTAAGAATATGAAAAAATAAACCTTTCTGAACCGTTTGGCCTTGGACCTAATTCTCCTTATCAGACTTGCTGTCCTAACATTATCACACCTTCTTCCCCCGTTCATTACCTGTATAATAACCCTGGAATATCCAAATACCATGACCTCATCCACTCCTTTATCCAGCAGTTGCTTTAGGCCTTGCCATAGCCCGTAGGCCTCAGCCATATTATTAGTTTCATAACCAATGTTCCAGTAGTATTCCACCTTGACTTTCCCATCTGGATTAATAATGACTCCACCTCCCCTGGCCTTCCCTGGCTTCCCTTTGGAAGCCTCGCCAAAAACAAGTTAAAAAATTTTCCTTTCTTTTAGCCAATTTTCAAACTGAGAATTATCCATCCTGATATCCCATTCTTCCAATTTCTTTGCATCAACATTTTTTACAACCACGGCATTGAGACTTCACATCCACTCTTTTTCATTATTCGTCAGATTTCCTTTGTTACTGGGGATCTTAGAGATGCTGACAACTTCCCCGAGCAAAGCTTGAATTTTAATAGTTGTCTTCCACGTAGGCCGAGTCTTTTCCTGAAAAATCCTGTAGTTTCTTTCATTCCATAAACACAAGCAGATTAATTTGGGAAGTTTCAACTAGCAGGCTCTCACACCACTTTTCTGGTTCAGCTCACCTTGGTATAGGCTTTCCCATTTAAAAAAACAATCTTGTATACTAATTGATAGACTCACTACACCTCCCCAGCAATTCAGCACATCATTCCAAACTGAAATAGCATAAGGGCACTGTAAGAACAAGTGACTGATAGTTTCAACAGCCTCAGCACATAATGGACATCTAAAAGGGCCAGCGAGCCCTCTTTTTTCCAAATTCTCGCCAGTGAGTATTCTACTATGCATAAGCGTCCAAATGAACAAATCTATCTTTGGCAATGTTCTATTTTCCCAGAGGTAATTCTAGAGATGGGGATTGGCAGGAACATTGTAATTAGTAGCATATCGCTGGTAACCTTCAGACGTGGAGTATCTACCTAACTGCCCTCCCCAGCCACGTCGATCCTTGCTGTTTTTGTCGATTGGTGCTATCCCAGCCAAGTGGACAAGTAGCAGGGATTCTTCAACTTCTAAATCAATAGGACATGCTGGAAAATTCCATCCAACCTAGCGATGAGGTTCTTCAACCTCCCACGTGGAAATATCCCAGATCGATTTCAGCCCCAGCACGTCCATCCACTGCTGCAGTCAAGGTAATTGAGGAGGATTTTTTCCTAAGACTTTGTCATGCCACAATCTAATGGGTTTCCCATTTCCTGGGACCCAATATAGATCAGCCTTGAACTGAGACAATGCCTTTACACAAAGTTTATGGATGGAGGAGCCTTTCTGAGTCACTTGGCCCTCTTCAAGGCAACTGAGCCTCGGGCCCCTAAAATACTTATCTTTCAGCACAAGACTGGACCAGGAGGGCTTGGGGGCGAGCAGGTTCCAGAGCAGCTTGGCTCCCATAGCCAAGTTTTGGCTTCTGAGGTCTCTGATGTGAAGACTGCCTTCTGACCGCAGTAATTTAATTGTTTTCCAGCTCACCGGTGCAAACTTTTTGCCTCTTCCAACACTGCCACCCTGCCAGAGAAATGATCTAATCAATCCTTCTATCTGATTTATGGTTTTGGCTGGAGCAAGAAGAAGAGAGCTCTGATAGAGCAAATAGCTATTCAGGACAACTTTGATTAAAACTACCTTCCCAGCCAAATTTAACCAAGTTGATCCCCATCCTTTGATTTTGTTTTTTATTTTCTCCACAATTGGGTTCCAGGCCAAGCTCTTGGCCTTGGTTTTGAAGATAGGTACCACTAGATAGTTGAAGGACTCCCAGGCAACAATCCCACCCATGGTGAGGCCCCGAGAGATATCCAACATTTCCCTAGGATTGATATTCCATCCATAAATATAACTTTTCCTTAGATTGATTTGGCTTCCAGATGCTAGACAGTAACGGTTTAGTTCAGTCTTGAAACGTCGGGCAATAATTTGACTGGCTCCACCCAGCAAAATGGTATCATCCGCGAATTGCACATGGTTAATATCTTTGATGCCCCTAGCCATCTCGATGCTGGGAAGGTCTTGTTCATGCCTGGCAGAGTCTAGCTGAAAGCTTAGAACTGAAGCCTGGATGGCATAAAGGAGGGGGGAGACCGGGCAGCCTTGCCTCAGACCTCTTGAAGCTTGGAAGAAGGAAGCAGCTCTTCCATTGACAAGCGAGGCAATCCACGGCTTCCTAATACAGGCCTTGACCCAAGAGATAAATTCAGAGGCGAATCCAAATTTCTGCATTACCTGGAAGAGAAAGGGATGGCTGACTCTGTCGAAGGCATTGGAAAGATCAATTTTAGCCACCATTCCTTTTTCGACGTTCTTCAGACTGGAGTGTATAGCCTCTTGGACTAAGATAATATTTTCCCAAATCGTCCTGCCTTTGACAAAGCCACCTTGGTTCTTAGGGATCAGTCTCGGAAGGATATGTTTAAGTCTGCCAGCCATTATCTTAGCGATGATTTTATAACCTATATTGCATAGTGATATAGGCCAAAACCTGTCAAAAGATTTGGCCTCCTTCTCTTTGGGGATTAGAGCGAAGAAGGCAGAGTTCGTGCTGCCTCCAATTTTACTACATCTCTGAGATTTCCTGACCATTTTGGTTAAGTCATTTTTAATGGTGTCCCAGCAGAGCTTAATGAAGTTGGCATTAAACCCATCGAGCTCCGGGGCCCTGTCGTCCTCCATGCCATCAACGACCCTCTTGATCTCCTCCATCGTGATACTCTGATTAAGGGACTCATTATCATTGTTTTTTATAACTTTGGGGATCAGTCTCATGAGCTCGACGTCGTCCACAATAGGCTGGGCATTGAAGAGATCGTTGAAATGCCTAGTCGCTTCCATCTTAATCTCATCGAGACTGCTAATGATTCTGTCCTAAATTTGAATTTCCTGCACATAATTGAAGGTTTTCCTTGCTTCAGCCTGCTTATGGAAGTAACTAGTGTTCCTATCGCCATCAATCAGCCAATTGCATCTAGCTTTTAATCTCCACCAATCTGATTAGAGTTTGCAGCCATTGTGGAGGTTCGTTTGCAGAATGAGCTCAGTTTGGATGTCAATATTGTCCACGATTTTATCCTCCATGGCAACCTGGTGGGACTCCAGCTCAAGAGTAGCGTGAGATTTTTTATCAGAGGGAGAGGGGAGTGCCTTAGCCCATGTTTTTAAATATTTTTTTAGCCTTCTAAACTTCTCCTCCCATACGTAGAAAGGTGACCCTGTAATTGGGAGGGACCAAGAGACGGCTACAATCCTAAGGAATTCAGTTTGATTGGCCCACAGGGGATTAAATATGAATGGAATAGGGCCCCAGTTCTTATTATTAACCATCTCAAGAAGGATGGGATTATGATTAGATACTCCGAATGGTAATATTTTGGAAGATAAATTCAGTCCCAGCAAGAGGAAGGAGTCTTGGAACAGGAATCAGTCGAGTCTAGTAGCAATATGCCCAAGCCTGATCCTCTTATTATTCCAAGTATACTTTCCAGAAGTAGGCTTAATGTCTGTGAGATCCCATTCCAGGATGATCTCATCAACAATCTCTCTTATGGGGTCCCTGACCAGAGAGCCTCCTCGTTTTTCCTCTTGACTTAGTATGACGTTAAGGTCTCCTGCAAGTATAATATTACCTTGCAGGTTACTCTTTTCCTCATGCAGGAGATTCCAGCAGGAATTTTTTTCAGCAATAGTGTTGGGAGCATAAATATTGAATATACTTACCAGGGAATTCGTGGTTTTTTGCCTCAACTGGGTGAGGATCCAATGTGTACTGTACTTGATATGTACAGCGCCAAAATTCTTATCATTCCACAGGGTTCCAATGCCTCCGAATGCCCCCCTTGAGCTAATTGCGGCTTTCCCCTTATTTTTCCAAATTTTTTGACTTACATGGAGAAATGCAACTTCCTCCATCTTGGTCTCTTGGATCAGAAAGATGTCCGGCAGATGTAAAGAAGTTAGATTAGATCTGACATAGCTTCTTCCTTGATTTTGCTTTCGAGACCTCTGCAGTTCCAGGAGAGGACCTTCATTAGTTACTTTTAGAGAGCGAAGGCATCCCTTTCTGGGCATGCCCTTGTTGACGGGTGTTCCTAGTATATTTCAAAAGTTTTTCCAAGGTTAGCTGGGAGCCTTGCAGCTTATCCTTGTAGGTTGCTTGCTCCCTAACTTCTTTCCTGGATTTCCTTCCTTTGGTTTTAGACATTCTTGGAGTAGTTATTTTGATTTCCCCCTCCTCCTCTTCCTCTTCTTCCATTCCAGAGTCTTCCTCTGATTTCCCCAGGGTTTCTCCTACCATAAGCGGTGCCATTTCATCGTCTTGGTCCTTCATTTGTTGGGCTGATAGGTCTGCTTCGGTCTCTTTATTACCTCCATTAATGGATTTCTCTTTGACTTCAATGAGATCATCCCTGACTTCCACCGTTTCTTTGGTCTTGGATACTTCTAAGGATCCTTCGGGAGTAGTGACCCTTGTTTCATTGGTCCCTTCACCCTTTTTTGGGTCTCTTCCGGAATGGTTTTTGGATTTAGATCTATTCACCATTTGCCATCCCTCCGCCTTGTCATGCTGGGTCTCAGGATTTTTAGGACAGTTGCGGATGAAGTGTCCGTACTCGTGGCAGCCTCTGCACTTGAAAGGTAGCTGTTCGTAGTCAAGTTTTTGGAAGTGGGACCAATTTCTCATGGTTAACTTGATAGCTTCTGGCAGGCCAACTTCGAGGTCGATCTCAACGCAGATATGGGCACAAGCATAGTGGTCCTTTGGACTAGCCATATCTATGTAGTTCCCCAACGCAGTCCCTATGGCTTGGAGGGATTTAGGGTTCCAGGAGTGCATAGGAAGGTTAGGTAGCCTGAACCAGACAGGCACTGCTTTAGGGGTATCAGCTTCGGGATTGAAGTCTGGAGTCCACATGTTAAGATAAAGACCTTGCGGTCCCATGAAGTAGGGCCCATTCCTAAAAATTAGCTCTTTATCATCCTTGGATTCGAAGTCGAATAGAAAATAACCTCTTCCAATAAAGTATGAAGCAACATTATTGGTGATAAGGGGCCTCCAGTTTCTTTGGATCCAACTGTCCGTAGTTTTGGGCGAGGGCCAGAGCCCCATGAATTGCCCGATTAGAGCTCGGTTTGCAAGAGAGAGAGTTACCCGAATGGTTTCTTCCAGTGGAAGGGCAACCTCTGGCACATCTTCAAGTATTTTGACAAATTTCGGGGGATTGCCTTTGCCAGATCTCCTATTGTGTGAGGAAATTAAGCAGTCGAAGGCATCCAGGCGTAGATCCGGGGATGGATCCCTGCCCACACTAGGCATCGGACTGCCCCACCAGTTAGCCCCTCATCTTGGCCAGCTCAGGGTAGCCTTTGAAACAACACCAATAGCAGCCCAACAAAGGCCTGGCAAGAATCTCGAGCCCAATCTCAGCCAGCAAGCTCGTTCACCTACAGAGACCTCCAATGGCCGGCGTGAGCCCAGCGTGAAGCCTTGGTTCTAACACTCAGCCTGAGACCGTGATCTGAATCGCAAATACAATTATCTATATTACCCTTCTTCAAAATTCTAATATATTTGTTTCAAATTAATACCATGTTCAAATTTGATCACTAACTAAACATCTTACAAAAGAAGTCTTCGAGAAGCACGCCACATTGGCCTACTTTATTGTAATCGACGCACTGTCTTTCTCTTTGTCCTCGGGAACTCTCCTTTTTCACCACAAAATCATAAACTGCCAACTGTATAGATAAATATTCCAAACAGGGAGACAGTGGTGGGAGTAGGTTGCTTTTTTTGTTTTGTTTTATATAGCTTTCCATCCATGGTCCTTGTGAATATGATTTTATTATTAAGTGGAAATGGTTCAACTCATTTCACTTTATTCCATTTTAAAGTAACCCCAACCATCACATCACATTATGATAAACAAATAAAATAATTAAATTATTTATAAAAGAGTGGTCACTCTATTTTAACTTATACTAGCAATTGTACCTAGGGGTGCAATAAAAGAACGTAGTGTTGGAAGCTAAGCAAGGAGACGTGGACATATACAACAAGAAAGACAATTTGAAGTGTTGATACAATATTTTAAAGACAGTTGATACAACGTTTCAGAGATGTTCTAGGCCCTTGAATAGTTAAACAGTTTATAACTTAGTAAATCAGGGCTGTAGATTGTATCATAGTCAAGTAGATTGTATCATAGTTAATTAGACGCAACTTTAATGTAAATGTTCTTGCTTAACCATTCACGAACTGCTACATGCACTTCGGCCTGATGAAGAGAAGCCACTTTGCTTGTACCAATGGCCCAAACAGGTTTATCAATGTCATCTTCAGTTAAAGAGCTTTTAACTTGGTCAATGTAAACAAATGGGGGTGATATGACAATATCAACATCATCTTCAAGTTTTGCGCTGTTCAATTCAATAACAAGCTTTGAAATGGAATCCTTTGTACCATTGCATTTCCAGTTGCCTCCAACGAAGAACTTCCCGGTGCCAGCCATGGTGAAAACTCCATTCAAACCCATATAAATTAATTTTAGAATACTTGCTTGGAAAGGATATCAGAGACGAAAAAAGTACAATATCCAAGCTTGATAATCTATCAACTCAGTCCAAGCGCCTTATCAAATTGATATTCTATCAACCTAAGTGTTTTCTAGACTACCTAGGCTATACAGTAAAAAAAATATAAGATTTGACCAAATTCTAGCTCTGAGGCAAGCATGTCTTTAGGTTAATCAAATATCAAGCCTTGCAACAATGAAGTCGAAAACTAGTTAATCACCAACTTCTTACATGTAAAGAAAAAGGCAATATGCAAATAAATGAACATGGATCACCACAATCTTCTTCACTCCATTACACCTATTTCTTAAGCAACATTACAGTGTTTCATAAGCATGAAATATGTTGCACGATTTGAGGAGAGCTGCAACTGAATGTTGCATTGCATTCAGTTTCAAGTCCCTTGACATAACCTGTAAAGAAATAAAATGGAAAGAAAAATGAATCCTGCCGAGGGCTTGAACATTCCTCTGCATTTGAGTAAATAAGCAATGCTTGGAATCCTTATCAAACATAGAATCTAGGCGTGTCAATCCAGCAAACTCAGATCGAACAGATGCCGAGCATTTGAGAAAACAGACTTCATGCAACTAACGTGGACTGTCCCAGAGTTGGATCTGATTTCCATGGATGTCATTCTTCAGATCCTCCCATCGCCAAAGTCTAAGTTCTTCTCATTCTTGACCCCCCTTTTTCATAACAATTATTTATTAAAATTTTTAAACGTTATTAATAACGAAAATAGAATAAAAATAAAAGAAAATAATTTTTATTTTTTCTTAGACATTTACCTTGAAGTCTCCTCTTGCATGACTCCCTCCTAGCATGCATGCAGTTCACGTGGCATCCACACGAGCACCTGGCATCCATCCACAAGCTCTCCTCTTGCATGACTCCCTCCCAGCATGCATGCAGTTCACGTGGAATCCACACGAGCACCTGTGGGAGGTAAAGATACACTACAAGAGACAACATACCTCTGGCATTCAATTTTTCCACCCATTTCTTTCATCGATAGTTTGGAGTGGTGGTTGCTCAATGCCCCCTCCTCACTCCCCAACCTGAACAACCCTCTGGAGTGACGGATACACAGCCCACCCTTTTTCCCTTCTCTCTGCGCGAGCAAGTCATTAGTGGAAGGTGATTTGCAGTTTTCTCATCACCATGAATACACAGCCCACACCATGAATACGCTTTTGTGAGGTGATTTGCAGTTTTCTCATCAATTTTGTGTAGTTACATCAATTAACGGATGTTTATTCATCATTTTGCAGAGCGTAGCACACCATGAATACACTTTCTCTCAGGTGATTTGTAGTTTCTCATCAATTCCATCGAAGCACACCATGAATATGCTTTCTATGAGGTGATTTGCAGTTTTCTCATCAAATTTGTGTAGTTACATCAATTAACGAATGTTATTCCATCATTTTGTAGAGCGTAGCACACCATGAATACGCTTTATCTCAGGCAATTTGCAGTTTCTCATCAATTCCATCGAAGCACACCATGAATACGCTTTCTGTGAGGTGATTTGCAGTTTTCTCATTAGTTTTGTGTAGTTACATCAATTAACGGATGTTATTCCATCATTTTGAAGAACCTGGAACTGTGAATTTGTTTCCAGTGAAACTCCCTTTTGTTCAGATGAAGGTACCATGATACTCCGTTTTGTTTACAACCGGAACACATCGGGTACATTGACTGCGTAAATGCGTCCCCGTTTCCCTGCCCTAAGGCTGCCCCTCTTTCTTCTGCTTTAAGGCTGGCCTCGATCAGGTGCGACACATCCGCTAGTATTTAAACAAGGATCATTGTGGTGATAAGTTTCTGCACTTACCACTAGACAACAACCCCAGACCTCTGCATTTCCCATCTAACACATCGACCCAATAAAAAAGGGCCTGTGGAGATCGTGTTTTTATTCTGCCTCTATAAATCTCTTTTTGGAATTCTGCCAGTTGACTGTAGGGTTCTTGTTGGAATCCTGCTAGTTGTCTGTAGGGTTATTGTCAGAATTCTGCCAGCTGTCCCTAGTGTTAGGTTGGAGTTCCCAAAGAGGTTTTCGAAGGCTGTGTCTCCCGTATTTCAATCCCTAATCGGCAATATTTTGCTGAAACATATGCTTGAAACTTTGCAGAATTTGGCTAATTGTTACCTGCATTAAATTTTGTTTTGTTGGTTGATGGTTCCGAATTTCCTTTTCTGCAAAAGAGATGCAAAATGAGCAACATCAGATTTTTGTAAGCAGTGTGTACATACCTCACAACCCACAGTGTTTACCTAACAAACATGGAGTTATGAATGAGTGTTCAACGTTGCCAGCTCAAGAAAGAAAAAAAGTCTTGCTGCAAGTGGTAAGGCATTCATTTCTTTTTACTACGCGAATTTATAGCTTGCTAACTATATGAAATTCACATCCGAAATGTTAAAGAAATTCGTCATGAATTTGCCTCCGGAACAATCCCGTCCAAGGGTGGGTTTTCTCAGCGATGAACTGTGACTTCCACTTCCGCTTGCCACCAAAATCAAGCAATTGATTGGAAATTGGAATATAAGTTCTGGTTCCCATAACGCCTTGCATGGAATCAATTTCTATTCGTTTCGTTCAAGACATCCAGAACGGCGCTAAAGCCCTCTGTAATAATCCATACATAATCCTTCTTCATCATGTCCATTTTGGTTTTTGTATTTTTTTTTTGTATTAGGGTGTTTTTGAATGCAAGTGATCGAGAATTTCTCGTACAAAGAACCGTAAAGATAAACTTGAAGATCTGAGGAGCAAGTCTTATGGCTGCTTCCTGATGTGCGCCCCGTTTCTCCACTGGAAACTTCAGGTACTTGAAAAAGATGGTCAGAAAAAGATAATACAGGAGCATGTGCATATGCATTTAAGGAGGAGCATGTGTCAGATCGCGAGATCAGCATGCAACAAATAAAATTCAACGAAAGAGATTAACCCAATTGTTGGACGAAAGCATACCACTTGTTGAAAAATACAAAACTTCAAATAAAAAATGAAAAGATTAAGCTGAAAAGACGAGACTTTAAATAAAACAAACTTTACCCCAGCCTTTAAATAAAACAACCCTCACCGAAATAAAGTTATGTAAAATGCAAACCCAAATAATTTACAATAAAAAAAGACATGTTGAGAGTAATGATTGATACGCTTTTTCAGTGGCCTGAGTGGCCTCCAATATCTGTACCCATAATAATAATTCAAAACTGAGGAGATCCAATGCTGAACACAGCTGGCTTTGACTTGAAACAGAATCAAAGCGAATCACGTTTCACACTGCCACCATACATTTGTTTGTGGAATGCTATACTATGTAAGAGGATCCCCATTCACAAATTCTCCTCTCCGGTCACAAATTTTCTTTTGGGATAAACTCTCTACCGTTTTACCACACATTCGTCTGTCCCTCGGCCCTTTATTTTTCTTTGACAGGGAGTCCAGCTTTTCCTAAATATGGAGGATCTGGAAGATGGCGCTCTTGAAGCCGTCTCTGGCAAGACCGGCATTTTCTCTTTCATAAGTATGGAGGGTCCAGACAACTTCATTTTTCACATGGAAGAAGGTGCTCTTGAAACCCCTCTGGCGAGATTGGCATTTTCTCTTCCTTGGGTTATGTTGAGTCAAATTGCTGGTTTAATGATCATCTCCATCTCAAGCCTTCTGATCTTCGTTGGACAGACAAACAACAAAAGAGTGTATGCTCAAGCCCTGTCTATGGATGAATCGATAACACCAGGAATCGCTCACCCGCAGACCAATATTTTCAATCCCAACGCTTGGGTAAGTGATTGCCTGAATTACTGATCGATTGACAGGTAAGTGTGGGGCAACTTAGCTTAATCTTCTATTCTCAAGCATACCTCATGTTTAACCCCAGGATTAAGTGCTCACTGCCAAGCCCACAGACAATAAAGTCAGGAATTAAAGTGGGTATTATGGGAACGTGGTTGGAGATGAGGCATTTAAGGTTGAGTTAGCTGGGAACGTGGTCAGAGATGAAGCACTTATGATTGAGTTAACTGGAAACTTGGTTGGACATGAAGCACTTATGGTTGAGTTAATGGGAAAGTTGGTCGAAGATGAAACGCTTATGATTGAGTTAGCTGGGAACTTGGTTGAAGATGAAACAGTTAAATGGAAACTTGGTTGGAGATGAGGCACTTAATGCTTGAGTTTTATGGGAAATTGGTTGGAGATGAGGCATTTATGATTAAGTTATATGCAAAATATTTTTCACACAACGAACAGAGTTTCATGATAGCTCACATGGGTAATTGTAACATTTCAACATCTTGAGAAAGTAAAATTACCTCGTTGTGAACAAAGAACTCCAGAAGCCTTGGAGTTCCACAAGGATTCCAAGAGGCAAACTCCTTTTGGAGTACTTCGGAAATTCAAAGTTTGTTTGAGTTGTTTAATTTGATGGAGTTGAGTACATGGAGTTTTAATGGGGAAGTGGATCTCCAGAAGTTTAGATTTGCAAGAGCATGTAAATGCTTTGGTGTGGAATGAACAAACACTCCTAAACTATGTGTCTTGAAGGCATATGATTTTGCTTATCTTTGAAAATATTCGCTGTAGGCAGGGAGAACTACCCTAATTTCAGCTGAGTACATGGAGAAATAATGTGGGAAGATAATAACATTTTTCATCTCGAGGAAACTGTGTCTCTAAAAGGTAACTAGCTGTAATTTTTTTATTAAACTTTCATCAATCTTGTTTTAAATGTAATGATGATTAAATAAATATACAAGATATGCAATATATATGACCTTTTCTTATAGCTTTTGTTTAACAGTTGTTGCATAGGAAACCAGGGTGGCATTAATGGAGATGATGAAGATGACCCATGGTGTTAGGAAGAAGGTCTTAGTGGCAATCAAGCAAGCAGCACCACCTTACATTTAGGAAAACTTGATAAAAATCTCATTAAGACCTTCTGATCAGGTATTTAATATTTGTAATGCTAATACTGTTTTGGTGAAAATTCTTAATCTATTAGATAGAAAGAAACACTATGTACAGAAAGAAGAACATATGTACCAGAGATGAACAGAACATATGTACAAGAGATGAGAATGTACAATCTTTTGTGATGATGAACAGAACATATGTACAAGAGATGAGAATGTACAATCTTTTGTGATGATAGTATTAGTAAGTCGGCCTTATGGCAGATGCAAAACAGGAAAATTGTGTGCATTTAATGAATTCCTTTCATCTTGGGAATATAGTTTGAACATCATTTTATGGGGATAATGCATGTTGTTCACTGTCAAAGAGTTTGAGTTTTCTTGATTGGAATTTGTAGCTTGTATGATCCTAGAGGTTGCTTTTCTGTCCAAAAAAATGGTTGTTAGATCTGAAATAAATGTCACTTTTCAGAGTTGGAGATATGAACTGCCTGCATGGTCTGTCAGCGTACTTCTTGATTGCAGGAATATGGCTTCCAATACTGCAGAGGGAAGGCGCTGTTTTACTTAGTTGCATGAAGGTTGATTGAACTATCAATTAAATTGCTATGCATATAGCAGTGTTCATATTCAGCATTTTGTGTAATGCATGATCATCTTATATTTCTGAAAAGTTTTACCTTTGTCGATGATAATTTTTGTTGGGCAATGAAAGGGATAACATTAGGGATCTGACAGTTTGGTGTTTAAGATTTTAAAAATGATGTGATTCTGTATATTGGTATAGAAAATCAGGACACCAAAGAATAACTTATCAAGCAACCACAAAATAGTGATACTAAAAAAGCAAATCTATATATGTGAAGTCAATTTGGCCACTATATATGTTGGGTAATTGTTGTTCTGCGACTCCTGTTGTCAATTTAGGACATTTTAATTACAGGACCTGATTTGTCTCAATTATTTGATCAGGGTTTGTATGTACTATGTGTTAATGCCTTAATAAAATTTTACATGTTAAATATTACTGTCAATTTATAGCTTAATAAAATTTTATATGTTAAATATTACTGTGAATTTATAGCTAGTTTTACTTTAGCATGGAAAGATTACAGGCGTTTCGTATAGATTCATTGCTCTTAGTAGAAGAATTCTTTAATAAGAAAATTATTTTATTTAGTTAAATTTTCTTTAATTTGTTTATTAGAAAGACTAATTAATAGTTTTAAATTCTTTTGATCAAAGCATTTATATTGTTTTTGAAATGTAAAGTATACTTTGTATTTTGATCAGTGAGAAAAGAATGTGCAGAAAATGTAAACAAACCGTGGCTGAAAAATAAATAACACAGACATATAACCATGATAGTGATTTCTTAGAGCTCCACACTCAAAATACAACAATTAATATTGGAATGGTTACAATATACTTTCAATCTATTTATGTGCTCTTATTAAGAGTAAGCAACAGCATATAAAATGTGGATAAATTTCGGCATACTTCTATACATAATCAACCATAAACGATTTATAATTCTACATATTGTATAGTTTAAATGGCATATAGCTTTTGACATTTACTAAAAGAATATGAAAGCATTATGTATATGACTTTTGTTAAGTGAATTTGGATCTTAGGTTATTTGTCCCAACTTTTTATTTTTAAATAAGTAATATAAGGTGTATAACTTCATGGGGTTCTCCAGGTCGGAATTTCTTGTCTGGTGTAATTTATATAATTATATAATAATAATATATAAAAATTTACGAAAAATTGTTACGCATCAACAAATACCCAATATATTTGCTGCTTATTCATGTGAAATGTGCGTTTGTGTATGCATCGGTGGATTAAAAAGGGTATTTTACAGCAGTTCTCTTTCACCTTTATAATATATTTTTTTCCCTTTTCAGTCAAAAGATGAAGTTAAAGGAGTCGGTAATTAAACTTCTTTTGGGACATAAGTTCCGAACTTTCGGTAACTCCTAACTTTATTCTTCCATCAGGGGTGGTGTGGTGTTAATTCTTTCGGTGTTAGTCATATGAACCATCATTAAAAAAAATACAAAATGATGATGATCAAGGAACCTTGTACCAAGATATGGAGTTGAAAAATTTAGACAATAAGCTATTTTAATTAAGGGATTCTAAAAACCAAGACAAAGTGCTTTTCTAGTGAACTTAAAACTACACTATCTTACATATTCCCAAGTAACAAAATACGTGTAAACCATGCCGGTTATACTTTGTCTTGCCGTATCAATTTGTTGCAATATTTCTTCCTAGATTGTTTTGTCTTTCATTGAACCAATTGACACCATTGGGTGGCCACTGGCCTACATAGATTGAAAACCTTGAATGAATCCCAATATACTATTGTAATGCATTTCAATATTACTAGCCAATTTGTCATATTTCATACTTTGTTCATGCATTTTTTTGCCTCGAAGGTATTTCAATATTACTACCCAATTTGTCATATTTCATACTTTGTTCATGCATACTTTTTTTTGCCTCGATTACCTTCGGCTTAGACTCTAGTTTTAACTCTTTTCATATGAAGAGTTAAGTATTCCATGGCCTACCTCATCTCTCCGGCTTAGAGTCTAGTTTTTTCATATGAAGAGTTATATGGAGAATTAAGTATTCCATGGCCTACCTCATCTTTCAAGTTCGGTATTCATTCCTATTTTCTTAATTTTTGCATTATTTTCACTTCTAGCCAATCCATGGGTAGGGGAGTTGGTCATACACAGAGAAAGCACAAAGAGACCTGACCTCTTATGATGCTGGAAAGTAAGTCTTTCCTACCTCATCTCTCAAGCTCGGTATTCATTCCTCTCAATATTTTCTTAATGTTTGCAATTTTTTCAATATTTTCTTAATGTTTGCAATTTTTTCACTTCTAGCCAATCCATGGGTAGGGGAGTTGGTCATATACAGAGAAAGCACAAAGAGACCTGACCTCTTATGATGCTGGAAAGTAAGTCTTTCCTGCTTTTAAAACTTCCACAGTCTGGGAAGTGTCAGTGTACTACTAACACCAAGGCGCCCATTCATTACATAGCTTTATGAATTAAATGATTAATCAGGACTTCCTCTAATTTGATCTCCTACCAACTTCCTGTTGCCTTCTTCTATAAGTTTGCCAACCTCTATCTTAGGCTGGGCCAAGATCTGCTAAATTTAGAGCCACATCCAACTGTCTGGCTTTATTGGTCATCCTTCCAAATCTGCACCTTTCTTCCACTTTGTTAGCAAACCTGCCAATTCCTGTATAGCTATGCTGATATATTTCCAAAACCTCTGCTAATATCTTTAACTTCTCTAAAGATCTTCCACTTCACCTATCCTCCACTAACTGTGACCCTTACCAACATATGTTCTACCAGCTGTGGAACCTTCGCCAAACAAACCCGTGACGCTAGGGTGGCTGGGCGAACGAACCCCAGGCTTGACGAAATCACCCGAAGAAGCTGGTTGACAAATCCGATCAAAAGTGCTTCTTTTGCAGTTCACATTTGAACTCTACCATTGTACCTACCGGGAGAGCACCTGCTTGAGCAGGGCCTAGGACCAGCCAAGGTACGAAGTATGGATGTACCCGGGGTAGAAAGAGAGGAGCCAGAGCTGGGTTAACCAGAGAGCCCGGATTGGACTTTAAGGTACACCCTAATTGGAGGTCCTTAATGCTGGATGTAACATCCCCCGGCTTTACCACGTACTCATGTTGGATCTAGAAAGAAACTTCAGGAAATAGCTTCAATGGCCCCGAGCAGCTCTACTCTAAAAAAAGGATGAAATTGGATCTCCAACTCGAAGTCACCACTCTAATTGGGTGTTTCTCCAAACATAACATCAACCCTGCAGATTTCAACTAACTTCAAGGAAAGATTAATAATACTAGAATTTTAATCCAGCGCTAGTCACGAGCAACTTATCCCATCTGGTGTCCACGATGATCGTTACCTTGTTTTACCATTTAAAAACACCTTCCCATGGAAATTGTTTCACCATAATTGTTGAATCTGTAACACGACCCTTAGTATTCGAATTGCAGAATTGATCAACGTCTCTCAGTTTGTGTCTTCAAGGGACCTAGACTCTTCAAAACAATTTAATCGAATCACTAATACATCTTCAAAATTCTTACCTCTATACAATATCAAAAGGACGATTTCCTTCCTTGCAGCTTAGATGCATATTCACATTATGGTCACGTTCTTCTGGATCTCAACTTGCCAACGGACAACCCATACTTCAATTCCATGCTAGACTTAACGCAGGGTGAATTGTCTTCATATAGAGTTCTATGCCTATCTCAACATAAAGACATCATCCTCTTAACGAGTTCTCTCTCGTTATCTCCAGGGTTTTCTCACATGCAAAAACCCTCTTCAAAAGATTAGCTTGGATTCAAATGTTACTATGTTTCTAACATAATCTCTTCCTGCAGGTTGGATTTACACAAACTCCACCATTGAATTGTCAATTAAATTCAACTTCTACACTGTCCATAGTAGAGATTCTTTACACCTATTTTATATACGGGCATTTGAATACACATGATCTTTTCCCCTTCTAATTGTCTCAAATCCTATACATGTATATTTCCTGCTATCCAGGGTTAATTCCAGATTATATAAGTGAAACCGGAATTCTTCCATTACACAAAGACAATACAATGAAACTTATTTTCATTAATAAAAACTTGTACATACATCACCTCAAAATATTCACTCTGATTTATCCTCACTCTTGAGCCTGATTTTTACATTCATTTGGCCACACCTTATGCATCGCAAGCTTACATTTCTATAGATGCATATTAAAGTTTCCAACTCACTAAAACAACTTCCTAAATTCTTGCAACCGATTCCTAAACATAGAGTTCAATCCTATATTCTTGATAACCCATAAATTAGGCTCCATCGGATTCTGCCACCTAATATAGATTCAGTTACAATGACTCATCACTTATGACCTCCTGGTCATAAGTATTTAATTTACTTCTCCCACCTGGATCCCAAACTTTGCTGTGCAGCTGTCCATTAGCTTTATTGATGCAAATTTGTTTGTTCCGTCAATTGTACTCTGCTGCTAATCTCCATTTGCATTTCAATATCCCTTCTCTTATTCACTTTTATCATTAGCATACTCATTCCATCAATCATTTTGTGA
>LPNX010691792.1:177463-196843 GCA_001517045.1 Pseudotsuga menziesii | reverse complement strand
ATACAACTCCAATAGATCTTAAACAAGCAGCAGTAAGAGCATAAATCAAACTAGAATAAACTCTTACCCTAACAGGAGGGAGCTCTCTCCTTCAAGGCCAACAATTAACCAGCGAAAGCAGTGATAAATAACACAAATTATACCTCATAAGCATTTGACAATCACCATCCACACATGAAGAGCATTACACCACAGATATTTCCTCCAAAGCTTCTTTATTCCAAAATAATAAGCAATACAATATAAGAGCAACATCACCTCGATCCCAGTTCTAACTAGCTTGGAATAGGTTGTTTGTGCTTTGATTTATAAAAAAACCAGGAGATCCAGCCCAGGGGAGGCGCAAATCCCAAGGAGACAGATCAAATCAGTTGATGGAGAGTTAATCAATGCAGATCTGAAGCTGAACTGAGCCTACTTGTCAATCAGGGGCTTGATTGAGCTGATACATCAACCCATAAACCGACACATCAATCCATAGAGCTCCCAGGAGAGCCCACACGTGTGGAGGAGAGAGAGAGGGCACAATTCCCCCTAAAGGCTGCTGAAGATCAACTCTGGATCTGATTTGATCACCTCCTTCAGTCAAGGATTTTTCAGATCCAGTCAATCTGGTTTAGATTTGACTGGTTTCAATCAAATCGGCTGAGAATCCACTGATCTATGATTTTGGATTTGCGCCATTATTCACCAATTTATCAATTAAAATAATCAATAAATGAGTTTTTGGGGCTTTCTGACATGTGTGATGAAAAATCACTCAAAACTAGGAAATAGTGGGTCCATGGGTTTACATGGTGCTCTTAGCTTAAAAATGAGCACCTACATGACTAAAACTAATTATTTGGCCCACTTTTATTACAAAATCTATTTTTCCAATTAAACTATTAAAAAATACCCTAAGTTTTGGAAAAATTAATTTTTAATAAAAAACACTGAAAAATTTAAAAAATAAAAAATAAAAATTAAAAAACCTAGGGGGAATTAGACATGTTCATATAACTCGACCATGATGTCTAACATGTTTATACATTGACACATAGACTCTAATAACCTCAATAGGCCTAAATGCCAAGCCGACCACCCCAAGTTTGGAGGTATGGAGTGAAAAACTCAGAAATTATTAGTCATTTATTCAACAACCAATAATAACCAAGGGAAAAAACACCCTGGGCTGATCAGATTGACAAAGAAAGTCTAAGAGACTGAGTTTTTTACAAACACTATCATGCTAGAACATTTATTACTGCTCACCCATGGGGTATCATCATGTGATATAGTACAACAAGCACTTCCGAGACTCTACTCCCAAAGGTCTTCTAAAGTCTGAACAAGTTATCCTTGTCCAGTTCACCAGGCTCACTTGATAAAAAACCACTAAGTACAGCTTAGGTGGTAACACTACTATCTATTGTTGCCAACCCATACTCCATTATTTTCTCTCCATATTTCATGATTAGCATGTTTTTCTATCACTTGTGACAACTCACTCATGGTTCATCCAATTTGTGAGGTCCTTTATAGATTTGGAAAGTGTTTTAGCCACCTATGGGGGTTTACCATATTTGGTAAGTCTTCTTTATGAGATAGCATGATTTGTAACCTAAGAAACTTGAATTCACCTATGAAGGATGTAGTATTTATGTACACTAAGTTGATTAATAATACATGGAAATATATTGGATCATTCTTCACTTCTCTTGTATCCAGTCTTACTATTCATCTCTCTATTTTCCTTGTGAATGCTTGTGAGAATTATATTTGTAGCTAGATATACATATTTTTCTTGTTCTTAGAATCAAGGCTCTATTTATTCATAGTATAAGAGCTGCAATTTCTACAATCCCTAGCACCTTATAAGTTTTGTTAGTTTGATTTTGTCCATCCTAGTTCATATTTGCACCTTGGTGGCATTAATAATGTTGGTCACCCAAACCTTGTACAACATACCCTATTCTTGATCTTTATGGACTATGGACTTACTATTGCATATTTTTTGCACCCTAGTGGGACCCTCTTTCCTAGTGTTTCATCTTTGGGAATATATTCCCTCATATTTATGTGTTTTTTTATAATTTAGGGGCCCTTTTCCTAGTTTTTAGGGGTTGTATGATATTTTCTAGCTTCCACTCTTACACAATGCATTGATGATCATATTTTTGTGCTTATAGGATATTTATGAACCTACTGGATCATCTCTCACACCGCATTTCCCCTCCTTCATGTTTTTAAACCCCCTTTATCCATTAGTGTGCCTCCTTGTGCTCTTCATGGCTCCACTCCTTGGTTTTTGGTAACTCCTTCTCATGGTGTTAATTTAGGAAAATGAATCTCCTAACTAAGACACCACTTCAATAATGCAAGGTAAGTATCCATGATGAATATTAACCTTACCCCTATCTAATTAGAGTGGATGCCCTTGGGTTAGAGTTGGCCACCTTATGCTATAAATTCACACGCCCTCTCCTTGTTGAAGTTAATCTTGAGCTTTGGATCACTTGACTTGTGCTGTCTCACCATGTTGGGAATGTTGATAGTATTGGGAGTGTATTTATACTTAGATTTAGTCTAGTTTTTTCCCGTTTGCTTCCGTTATATCACTCTACTATTCCAGATTCTTGCATAGGAATCCAAAAAATGGGAGTGGTGAGCTAGGTCATATCCCTTAGGCAATGGAGACATATAGAAAAGTAGTAGTGGGAAGCATTATGGTTCTTAGAAGAGGTAGTTCCAAGAGTTGCTAGGATAAGTGAGCCTCTATTTTTGAATCTGTGGTCTCGGGTTGGGGGTGACCTTTTCAAGTGAGGAAGGCTTGGATGTGTCTAAGGTTGGGAGGAAAGTTGCCCCATTAGAGCCAATTTCCCATATCTTGAGATAAATATTTCTCATATGATTTTATTTATGTTTTAACACATTATTATTATGATTATGTGAAATGGTGTATGTTTTGTTTATCGGTATGCTTGATTATTATATGTTAGGATATGGATATAGGAATAATGGACTCTATTGGATTTGAATTCGAGATGATATTCATTATGATCTTCTTTCTATTCTTAAAGAAAACTATAACCGTGACTCTACGGTATTGAGAGAGTTGCGACCATATGCTTTGTTTCACCAATATATACTCACTTATGTTTCATGATTACCTTAATTAAGTGTAGTAATTATCTTAATTAAGTAATAAATTAAATATCTCAACTTTAATAAATAATTTGACTCTAGAATCAAGAGTTTTATTATTTGAAGCATTGACTAACCATGTTTTGTCTCAAATATGTTGCGCTTAAACTTAACTTAATCTTAATATTAACACCCTTAACCTTACTTAAGGGTCATGGACATTACACTCGCGTTTGTTAACGACTTACATCAATGATATCAGTAATCAAACGCTATCCCCCATGTTCGACTTCAACTCATCTATTCACATGGTTATGATTCATATATTTAGGCGGTTTGGATTGAAAATATTGGGCCAATAGTAACATCCTCATATTTTTCTATTTCCCGAGTCGCACAAGACCGTGTCACACTTTATATAACACCTATTGAGACATAGATTTGCCTTGTGTTCTTGTGGCTATGATAAATCATTGGGCATGGATCCACTTTGTTCATTTGTGGCCATGACTCATTTGCATCTCACATGACGCCACTTTTTATTTTCCATGGCCATGATAGCTACATCAACTATACATATGTTGGATCTTCCTTGTATAATTTTGACGATCATTTGTATATGGACATATCTGTCCCAGGGTTAAGTTTGTTTGACATTCTTTTTTATGTTTCAAGTACCCTGTTGAGACTGATATTCTTGTATTTTCTGGTTTTCTTTAATCCACACCCAAATTTATTTATAATATATTTATTCCATCACGTTCCCTTCTGGCCAAGTACATTAGTGGGCATATGTTATAGCCCAAATCGACACTTCTTTGTTTATGACAACACTTGCATGATGATGATATCGTGATGAAAATTTCATGACGACACTTCATGAAGCTATTGTTGCTCACAAAAAAGGTGATTATGGATGGAAGAGCCTTATTTTGGTGCTTATTAGTGTGGCCTTAACATATTCAATGGTTACTTAACAATTAGGGAACTATTGAATATAGTTGGAGCCCAAAACACCTCTAAAAAAACCCTAAAAATGACATGTTCCCCCCAAAACGCCCTTTGCTCCTGTCCCACGAGCATGTTCCTCCTAAAAAAGCATGATTCCAATGTCTAAAGAGTGTGTGACATGCATATTTCTATTGTCCCATCAACGCGTGCCTCAAAAAATGCCAAAAAATATAAAAACTATTGAAATTTGGGTGGTTTTAGAAACTTCCTCCTTTGTTACAATTTATTTTTCTTGATGGAAATTGTCTCCTTCAACTATAGAATCAAGGGAGATGAACCATGCAAGAGATCCTTTTAGCTAAGTAAGGTTATGTTGGATAAATTATGCCTCCATCCCCTATTGCTTTGTGTATGTCATATTCTATCCCTAGAATATTTGGAGATTTGTTGGGTGTGTTGGAGAAGAGAAGCAAGGAGATCTAGAGTCAAGGTTTCATGAGGTGCCAGAATAGAGAGAAAGTAATATTGTACTGGTTTCTATTATTGTTCAAGCAATAATATTCCTTAGTACCTTAATGATCTACCTAGGAGACATAAACATTGGCCTTGTGCTATGTTCTATGGTCTAACTTAGGTTATACTGATCAATACTGGTCAAATAGGTGATTTTTGCCCATTAAATGCAGTTGAGGCACTCTATTTTGAACATTATGAACTTTCAGACTGTGCATTATTTTCAAACCATTTCCAGCTTTGACTAAGAGCGCTAGTGCGTGTGAAAGTGGTTTTTTGTGGTCTCATTGGAATTTATTTTCCTCCTAGAGATTCTCCACTCACCCATGTGCTCTGCCATGCTCGCCTTCCCTCATTAATGACCCAAGAATTCTTCCTACATGTTCACACATGGATTCATAACAGTTTGGTTAGGTTTGGTATCCTATTGGTCAACCTAGGGGGGTTTAGGGGTCAAATCCTAGTTTGACACTTGGATGCATTCACATGGCCACCAAGGGCTCATGAATTGTCTCCAATGTACTATAAATATGTATCATACATACCTACAAGGTGTGATGTAATATAATGATTAGATATTATCACCTTTCACATGTGTTATTCCAGTTATGTTAGTCTCTTTTTTTTCTATTGCATATTTTGTCAAACACTTTGTTGGGCTAGGAAAATTAGACAAGGAAGAAGCTAGAACACAAGCCAAGAAGGAAAAATGCATGCGATGAGGAGCAAAGCAGGTCGCAAAGGAAGTGAAAGAATCGACAAAGAAGGATAGAGTATACACATGAAAGAGGAAAGGAAAGCTTGCATGCGTATAGGTGGGTAACGGTCAAAAAGTGACAAGACCGAAAGATCTTGGGTGCTAAAGACGGCGTAAGCCTGCAGATAATGCACGTATGAAGCAATATTTTGTAAACCAGGTTGATAGTGCCTTGTGTCAGTCCTTGACAGCCTGTAACCATTTTTTGACAGCTGATCATGACCTATAACTAATGGGAAGTATGTAGTCAACCCGGTGTGGTACTGTAGAACTTATAAATAGGAAGAACCTGTTTTGTGTAAGGGTTGGACATTCGTCATTGTTGTTAGAGGACAGTTGTTAAGTTCCATCGTTTGATGTTTTTTTTAGCCTGCTAAGGAAGTTAGGGTAAGTAGAAGAGAGGACTCAGATAAGAGTCTGGTAGAAGTAGAACATTGTTGAGCCATGTATCTTGCAGTTGTGTGTGTAGACCGCTAGAAGTAGAAGGAATCTGAAGCTGAGTGTGCAGATGGTTAGTAGAAGAGTCGATCCAAGCTGTGTGCGGATCAATATGAGTAGATAGAAGAATAAACCAGAGAGCATGAGAGTAGAATATTGAGCCAGAAATACATATTATAAGAACATTCTGTAGATCGCAGACTGCAAGGTGCTATACACAATTTCTCATGCCAGATGAAGAGCACCTTGGTGGTTTTTCCCAGATGGGTTTCCACGTTATTTCTTGTGTTTAATGAATGGTTGTGTTGAGTGTTTATGTGAATGTTGAAGTATTTTATTACTGTATATTGATTAGTTATAGTTGAATGTATGCACTATCTTGTTAATAAATGAATGGATGAATATTAAAGCATTGCAAGAATATTGTGTATAAGTTCATGATTAAATTCCTAAACTAAAGAACAAGTCACAAATGGTCTGTCGGTATAAGATTAGTTTCCTCGCACTAGTTGCACCAGTTGTGAAGGTTAAGGGCAGTGGTGTGTCGCGCGCGCTGACATATGGTTGTGTCCAGTCGTGCTAGAATAGACTCCATCATCGAGTTGCCTTTGTTGAGCGCCTTGGTTGTGCACCAAGGGACTATAATTCCCTCGCCAACTGTGGAAATGTGGTTCTAGCAGTTAGCCATTAGATTGCACCTACCTCGTAGGTATTACCGACTGAGCTTGCTCTGTCGGGCCGATGTCTTGTGGTTTATTGTTGGTATTGTGGTGTTGTTGAACCGTGAGTCAATACAAGAAGGTGATAGATGCCAACAAATGGTTTTGTTTCCAGGACCCATAATCAATTGAGTCGAGGGAAATGTTGTGGCATCCGACAAAGAAAGAGATAGAGGACTGGCTGGAGTCTAATACACTAGCCTTTGCAAAAATAAGAAAGCGCAGGAACATGGTTGAGCACAGAAAGTTGGGTGGACAAGTACATATATTCTGATATTCATGAGGTCTTATTTGCTGAGTTCCCTGTTATACTACACAAATGGTTGTCAAGATTGGCGACTAGATAGAAAAACTTCCAGAGAAGAGAAGTTGTCAAATGGAGTGATCAGTTGGTTCGTGAGGTAACCAGTGTAAGTAACACCATCTCATTGTCACCAGTTTCAGATCGCGCTAAATTCAAAAAAATGTTTATTTTGTGCACCGTTTGGTGTGTTGTTGGGTCACGTCGTATGTCACGACGATATTTAAGTTAACCTAGCAAAGATTGTGATTATTCTTGATTTACCACCACCTACATCAGTCACGCAAATCAGATCAGTGCTAGGACATATAGGCTACTACAGAAAGTTCATCAGAGGATACGCATTGATCACTGCACCTATGGAGAAATTGCTAAAGAAAGATGCAAAGTTTCAATGGACAACAAGTTGCCAGGAAATCTTGGATAAACTGAAGAATGCAATTGCCATTGTGCCAATACTTGTATTCCCAGAATGGAAGAAAGAGTTCCATGTGCATGTCGACGCGTCTTCTATCGTGCTCAGCATAGTCTTGACCCAACCAGGAGAGGGTGTGCTTAACCATCCTATTGCTTTTGCTAGCAGGAAACTATACACAATAGAAAAAAACTACACAATGATAGAAAGAGAAGGCCTCACTATGGTATATGTGCTCCAAAAGTTAAGACACTATTTGTTGGGTGGGCATTTTCAGATGTACACTGACCATTCAGCACTGAAATACCTAGTCAACAAGCTAGTGTTGGGGGGGAAGATATGTAGATGGCTTATCCTATTTTAGGAATTTGATTTTGAGGTCACACTAAAACCTAGTCAACTGAATGTCGGGCCAGACCACCTGTTAAGGATAGAAAGTGGTGAAGAACCAACCAGATTGGAAGATAATTTTCCCGACGTGCAACTATTTGCGATTCACATGATGGATGATCATAACCCTGATTTTAACGCCATCATCCACTTTTTGAGTACATGCTATGCACCTGAAGGAATGTAAACTAATCGAAAGAAACAATTGGTTGTCAAAGCTGTTGACTATACATTAATTTCTGGGCATCTGTATAAGTTGGGCATGGATGAAGTACCGCGTCGTTGTGTCTTTGACTATGAACCACCCTGGGTTATGAGTGAAGCACATGATGGTGTTGCAAGAGGACACTACATGGGAAAAACAACTGTGCATAAGATATTGCAGGCATGATTATGGTGGCCAACCATACACATGGATACTAAAAGTTTATGCAAGTGTTGTGATATTTTCCAAAGAACAGGAAAACCATCGTGCCACGACGAGATGTTGCTTGCACCGTTGATAACCCTTCAAGCATTCGACAAGTGGGAAGTTGATTTTGTTGGACCGATCAGTAAACCAGGAAAGAGAACTGGTGTGTGCTACATTATCATTGCAACGGACTATTTGACCAGATGGGATGAAGCCACACCTGTTAAAGGTTGTACCACTGCGACTACGACAAAGTTTTTATTTGAAAATGTAGTCACCAGATTTGGCTGTCCTAAAATTTTACTAAGTGACCAAGGTACGCATTTTTTTAACAAAGAGATTAATGATCTGACTATAGAGCTTCAGATCCAACATAAGAAGATGACACTCTATCATCCTTAGGTGAATGGAACGGTCGAACCCTTCAATAAGATCCTGGGGAATGCATTAACCGAGGTATGTAATGTGTGCTGAGATGATTGGGATTAGAAATTCTCAGCTATGCTATGGGTGTATCACACAACTTGCAAACGACTCACGGGGCACACCCCATTTAGACTAGTATATGGACAAGAAGTTGCGGTGCCAATGGAGTACATTGTACTGAGTCTAAGGATTGTTGCACTGATGGAGATGTTTTCGAACAAAGTTTCTCACAGCTCATTCAGATGGAAGAAGAACGCTTCATCACAGGATTTCATCATACAGTTGAGAAGTGGTGAAAGAAAGCATGGCCACAGCATGGCATGGTCACCATATTATAGTTAATCCATTCGAAGTAGGAGGACTTATGTTGTCGTATGAACAAAAAATTTTCAAACACCCAGGCAAGTTGAAGACGCATTGGCTAGGACCATATATGATTTCACACATCACTGATGCGGGTTCAGTAAAATTGCAAAAACTAGATGGAACGTATGTCACGGGTATGGTAAACGACAGTCGCTTGAAACCCTACTGTGATGGTCATAACATCCCTTGTTAGAGTCGCAAAACAAAAATATGAGAGGCCAAGAGACATAACCTATTTTGTCACACGTCTTCGACAGAACCAGTGCAAAGTGCAGGAAAAAGTGCCAAGCACATGAGAAAAAACAAAAAGCGCAGTAAAAAGCAGCAAGTGCTACAAAAAGTGGAAATGACAGTCTAGATGATTTTAAAGTGCGAATATTCAGCAAAGGAATAAGTCGTTATGACAGCTAAGACTTATAAATTCAACAAGATACGAGGAGAATGACAGTGTGAAGCCACCCTCGGCATAAATTCCATAACTGTGTTGACAACTACAACGAAGCACTTGAGCTTCCGAGTTAATGAAGGAGCACATCGATCGAGAAGCCCATGTGATTGATTAGACATCAACCTCCCATTTTCATGACCACTATAGGATGTGCTAGCGGGTATAAGTATATGGCTTTGCCTTCAAGCATCCTTCTACGCATAGTGAGAGAGAAAGATAACTAGAGCTGAGTGTTTGCATAGCCAAAGTATATCACAGAGTGACTCAACATCCATGGTTATTGAAATTCCAACTGATAGCGAGCTATGTGACACAACCGTTATCTTAGGTTTCCCAATTGAGGAAGAGACAGAATTGCTTGAGATACAACAACCATAACCGCAAAAGGAGCTTGACCCAATGGCAAGAACAAGGAAGAAGCCTGAACAGGTGCCAACACTTTCCAATATTTCAACCCCTTGGATGTGCCTTGTATCGAGCCCTACTCAGAGACCGTCAGCTTCTACCAGACCGTAAGCTACAGCTGCAGAACCAGTCAGGGAGGCGAGTAAGGTTGGTGAGAGAACATCAGGAAAGGTGTCTGGACCACCACCACCACCGACGAGAAAACACAAAGATACCATTGCTGTCGACAGCCTAAGTAAATCACCATTAGAGGAAGGCCCAGAGGGAGAAGACCTCATGGAAGAGGAATCATCACCACGCGTAGATGTAGATGCTGAAAGAGAAGAGAAAGACTTCCCACACTATGTTCGGCCTAAGAGAGCTAAAGCGGAGGAGGTAATGCTTCCGAAGAAAGAATCCACAGTGTTAGTTTCACCCCAGATCCCTAACAAGGCACCCCTACTGAAGAATCTGATGCCAAAGATATCCAACTTGACATTTCAAGATGTCAAAACTCGCTTGCATCTTGGCTTGGCAATAAGAAACTGCATGACTATGAAAGTCGGACCTACTCAGGCGCAGGTCTTAGTACTAAAGCAGTGGACTAATGGTGTCGCCAACGTAGGACTGATGGACTTGTTGTTCATGCCGCATTTAGGCCACAATTTGCAGGTGAATACATACATGAAACAACTTCTGGTATGTTTCCATAGATGGTGCTTATGGATCGATCGACCATACCGGGATGACGTCGAGCTTATTTCTTCCATCACTGGTTTGATGAAGCAAGGGAAAGACCCAATGTCGTATTTGCACAACAAAGACACTACTAGGATAAAACAGAAGTATAACCTTCAGCATGCGAGGAGGGGATTTTGGATTGACCCCATTGAGGACAACATAGTGTGGTTCATTACAAAGCTCCTCTCTTGCAAACTGTTGTGCAAGAGGAAGTCGACTCAATGTACTGCTGGAGCAGTAGAACTGTGCGGACAAGGAGTGATTTTCAAATGGTCACAGTTTCTACTCAATCAACTGATGGAAGATGTGCATCATGCACAAGAGGAGGGTAATCACAAGTTTCACTACTCCTAGATGCTCATTTTGATATCATTCATTCTGTGGTCCAACCCGCTAGAATACTAGTAAGTAGATGTCCCACTATTTTTCCTGGGTGCAAAGTATCAAAACTTATGGGAAAGAAAGAAGAACAGGGACCACCAGACAGACAATAACGTCAAGTCTTTTCTTCATGCTGAGGCATTGTGCGATGTTGTCAGGAAAACCCACAGAATCCGGCGCACAATAGTGCACAGGTATGCAGCCTTCATAAATTTCCAGGATAGCACGCATAATATGATTTTGGAACCCAAAAACAATCCACCAAAAAAAGTACACCACGCTGGATTCATGATCACAGATGAGGATGTGGACACCATTGTTAAAGACTGGCCTAAGGAATGGCACGACCCACTAGTAGAGCCGCTGCCTGAAGACTAGAGCCAGGAAGACCCACCAGCTAATCGAGATGTAAATGATGGTGCAGGTGGTGATGGTAGAATTGGCCAAGGGAATGATGGAGGAGATAGTCTAGATCATCGGTTGTAGGAAGAGAAATAACAAGATAATCCTTGTGCCAATGGTGGCTTTGATCATAGCAATTCAAAGCACACGACTAGTTCGGGGAATACCCAGACCCAAGAAAAAATGCAATAAGAGGAGCGTGGGTCGCAACGTAAGAAGAGGAAAACCGACAAAGCGGCTAACACAAGCACTTTGATTGAAGATGATGTGCACGAACTTGTAAATGATGTCACTAAGGTCACACAAGAAAGCCTTGCTACTTTGAAGACACATCAGGTAAATATTGCTGACCAATTTGGGAACCACTTGAATAAATTGATAGAAGCCATTAATGAGGTCAAATCCACAATATAGGTTGATACATACAGTGTTGCTCCCAACGTACCATTAGCCACACCAGATTTAGTGCCTCCAATCAAAGTAAATATTATGGGGCACGCATTGGAAAGGAAAATTGAGACAAGCACATTCGATGGTAATAAGAGTCTATAGATTGACTTCTCCAAGCTGCCCTTGAGTGAAGTCTATCAAATTCAATAGGCAGTCACGTCTGAGTTACATATAAGGTAAAATCATGTTACTTATCAAAGCAACAAAACAACAAAGGAATTCGAAGATGCGCAAGGCCCTCCTTAAAGAAAAAGAGTGAGAACTTGAAGGGCACAACACCCTCCTTGTAGAGAAGGAACAAGAACTTGTGGCATGTGAGCAAAGTCGTGTTTCATTATCCAATACCATCAAGAGTGTGATTGCAGAGTTCCCCTTGAGGAAAAACAAGAAGATGATGATTCAAAAGCTAAGGTTTCTCGGTTCACACAAATCGTAGTCGAATTGAAGAAGCAGGTTGAGGAGATTCAAGCGAGATAGGTATAGAGCACACCTCCTTAGGTGCTCGAGGAGCAAAGAAGAGCAGCATATGAGGCTACTGGAAAAATCAGTGAGGATTAAACATTCTGTGCTAAGGCAGTAGAAGTCATTTCCACAATATGGGAAGCGCTTCTGGAAGATGTAATTGCAGAAAGTATAAGGGAGAACATCAACAAAGCCGAGGAGAAAATCGTTGTAGGAAAGGTGGAGATGAAGAAGTTGTCATTCCAAGAGAAAGTGACCAAGATGACTGAGGTCAAGCAACTACAATAGGAAGTCCAGGCTCGTTGTGACCAAGAGTGGGAAAGAGAAGCAGTAGTTGAGACGCACCAGTCAGAAGCAGTGCAGATCACAGGCCTTATTCAGCCACTGCAACAGAAACTTGAAACCATGGCGAAGTTAGTAGAAGCAGGTCCATATGAACATATCAGTTTCGACCGAGTAGAGAAATTGGCTACATAAGCAGAAGAAGTAACAGAGGAAGTTGATAAGGTGCAACAGATGGTGAAGGAATTTCAAGACAAGATTAGTCTTCCCGCGAAGCCTAAGACTGTGCCTGAAACATAAGATATTGAGAGAAGCTAACTTTTGGGATAGGAAATTTTGAGAAGACTTCCATTTTTTCTTAGTCGTTTGGGACAAGCCACATGTGAGTGTTGGGGGCCTGTTGGGCTGGGAAAAGTAGACAAGAAAGAAGCTGGCGTGCAAGGCAGGAAGGAAAGGCGCGCGCGATGAGGAGGAGAGCAGGTCGCAAAGGAAGTGAAAGAACCGACAAAGAAGGATAGAGCATACATGTGAAAGAGGAAAGGCAAGCTTGCAAGCGTACAAGCAGGTAACGGTCAGAAAGTGACAGGACCGAAAGATAGTGGCTACTAAATATGGCATAAGCCTGGGGATAACACATGTATGAAGGAATATTTTGTAAGTCAAGTCAATAGTGCCTTGTTTCAGTCCCTAACAGGCTGTGACCATTTTTTGGCGACTGATCATGACCTGTAACTGATGGGTAGTATGTAGTCGACCCGTTGTGGTCCCGTAGAATTTATAAATAGGAAGAACCCATTCTGTATAAGGGTTGGACATTCATCATTGTTGTTAGAGGACGGTCGTTAAGGTCCATTGTTTGATGTTTTGTATATCCTGTTAAGGAAGTTAGGGTAAGTAGAAGAGAGGACTCATAGAAGATTTTGGTAGAAGTAGAAGGCTGTTGAGCCACGGATCTTGCAGCTGTGTGCGCAGACCGCTATAAGTAGAAGGGATCTACAGCTGAGTGTGTAGATGGTTAGTAGAATATTTTATCTAGGCTATGCATGGATCGGTATGAGTAGATATAAGAATAAACCAGAGAGCATGAGAGCAGAAGATTGAGTTAGAAAGACATATCATAAGAACAATTTACGAATCGCATACTGCAAGGTGCTATACATAGTTTCTCATGCCAGATGAAGAGCACCTTGGTGATTTTTCCCAGATAGGTTTCCATGTTATTTCTCGTGTTGAATGAATGGTTGTGTTGAGTGTTTATGTGAATGTTGAAGTATTTTCTTACTGTATATTGATTAGTTACAGTTGAATGTAGGCACTATCTTGTTAATAAGTGAATGGATGAATATTAAAGCATTGCGAGAATATTGTGTATAAGTTCATGATTAAATTCCTAAACCAAAGAATGAGTTGTAAATAGTCTGTCGGTATAAGGAATCAGCTGTGTCGCACCAGTTGTGGAGGTTAAGGATAGTGTTGTGCCGCGCGCTGACATATAGCTATGTCAAGTCATGCCAGAATAGACTCCATCGTCGATTTTCCTTTGTTGAGCACCTTGGTTGCGCCTCAAGGGACTATAATTCCCTCTCCAACTACATAAACATGGTTCTGGCAGTTACCCATTAGATGTCTCAGGTGAGACTCCGCCTACCTCCCAGGTGTTGCCGACTGAGCTTGCTCTGTCGGGCCGATGTCTTGTGGTTTATTGTTGGTATTGTGGTGTTGTTGAACTACGGGTCGAGACAAGAAGGTGATAGAGGCCAACACACTTTGATGGTGAAATTTTTCTAGCTCCTATATCTACTTGAGAAGCAATTCTCACAATTATCATTAAAATAATTGACATATTTCCCTTCCCTAATAGCTATGTTCAAACACATCTGAAATTTGGTTACTTCTTATTGTTAATTTGATTATCTTTTTATGCTCAATTTAAATTTCAATTATTGTTTTTGTATCCAAATGTTTTGAGGAAGGTATTGGAGCTTGTTTTGCAGGCTCTTGGACTGAAGATCACAGGAAAATCTCAACGATTCAAGGAAATATAGGACCAGCCTTCATAAAAAGGTACACATTGTTCCTCTTCCTTAACCCTTTATATCTTTTTCTTTGATGTTAATTGGTAATCAAGAGTCTATTTTGTGTGTAATCCAACCTTAGATGACTTATTTTGCAACCCCGGTATGTTGGTGACCTCAACCCTAACAATAGGATAAATTTTTATCCAACATAGTAGCATCACCATATTTCATGTTACTGCAACGATGTAGTGGCATCGTGATATTTGGTGTCATTGCAATGGTGTAGCAATATTATGATAGCACAATGGGTGTAACGATATCAATATTGCAATGGTGTAATAACATTGTGATAATTGGTGTAACAACACCGGTGTAGCAACATCGCAATCGGAAAATGGGTTTGATGACAAAAAGGTAGCAACAACATGCACACAATAACCTTTGGATGGTAGCTATGCACCTTCATGAGTTATCATAAAAAGGTTAATCTCCCTCAATCACTAGCATAATTCACTTAAAATGAAATGAATTTCAAGAGGACAAATATTGGACATAATATATCATTATTAGGAATCAACTCAAGGAATGGTTGGAATAATAAACAAAAGTGATAAAAAAATGAAAAGGATGGACATGAAAATGATGGCGTTTTAGGTGCCCATCAAGTGCCTTATCCTTAGCTGGTCATTTAAATAATTTTCCTTTACAGCCTAGGTAAGCTATGTCTAGAATGTTCATGGAATTTGGAGGCCAAACTTTTAACTCCACACTAGCTTGTTTTACATGGGTATTTGTAATTCTAGTGGTGGGCCCCATGCCTTGCTACTCTTATAATATTTGGAAGTTGAGTTTAAGTATGGTTTGATTCAGACCCTCATTTGATTGTTGTATGAGAGTATTACATGTACAATATGGCAACAATATTGTGGAATAATCCAAGTTTGTATTCCATGGTTTGTTCGGTGAATGTGGTCAACAGTTAAAATATTTGGCCTTATACTTATGCATGTGGTTGTGGCTTGAGAATGGTAGTATACACTGCTAAACTATTTGGCGCTCATTCCACAAAGCCTAAGCATTTTTTATACTAAGGTAATCTCAAAACAAGAAAAACCTGTGTTTTCTTCTCTTTGTGATACTTGCATGGTAAATGTGTTGTTTTGTAGATAGGGTTAAGATTGAGTATGCATTCACTGCATGCATCTCATTATCATTTAAACTAATTTTGTTCTTTTCAATTTTGTGCATAAACTGTATCTGTAGAACTTCTCTCTCTCATCATTTTGAAATTAATAGTGGTGCATAAGCTAATATTTGTTTCACTTATTGCATTACTTTTTGTTTATGGTTGTGTTCATTGAATTATATAGTCCCAAAGCTTATTGTTTAGATGGCCTAGGATTCCGACTTGTATATAAAAAATAATCCCATGAATCTCAAACCTTGGCATATGTAAGTCAATCCATATGCATGAATTTGAATATGTATGTGCATATGAATTTGGGTCAAATTCATCATTGTTTTTGGATTGTTACAATCTACGATGAAGAGATTGAATGCTTATTGTGAATTTTGCAACCCTTCAATTCATGTATACTTGGGAACTCAAACCTAGTTTCCCTCCATTGGCATCAAATAATAGAGGTTGACATTTGACCTAGGCATGAATTAGGTGTCATGTGACATGTTGTCATTTAATTGAACATATGCTTACAAATTGTAGTGTGAACCTTTCCCTTCATGTTAGAGTTTGGGACCATAATAAGTATTGTATTTATTGGCATTGTTCTTATTTTTATTGAGTGCATGCCCAATTTATGTTTTAAATATTGATAGGGTAACTTACTCAAACATATTTAAACCTAGGTTTGATCCATGCTAACTGGGAATGCATGCACCAGTTTTAAAACATGTTGGGACTCAATGAAATTTGAACTTGTGACCTAACTTCTAAGCCTCGTTTTTTACAACACAGTTAACCCTTTGGGATAGAATTATAATAACAAGATCCACGCAGTGGCAATGTCCGTGTGAGAGGATTCAGAAAATAGTTCCAGTTGTATTAGCAATTTGGGGCAGGAGGAAAATCAATTGACAAGGATTAATTGCACATGCAATCAAATTACCTCCATGATGTTTTTACCTGTGACCCTTGTAATGTTATTGCCATAAAGAACCATTATATATGTTCAATGTTGAGCTTTGGATATAAATTATGAGATAGGTATTTATAATAAGTCATGCCATGACACTCAGCATGCTAGAATCCTCTCAAATGACACTTTAATTTAATGCAATTTCTAATGTATAAGTTTTTTTTCTTGTATAATTTTGCTTAACTTGCGTGGCTCATTGTTGGTTTTTTTGTGTCATTAAATTTGGCCTTTGCATGGATGGATGTTGAATATACTCCACCCATATACAATGATAATGTTGCTATCATCTAACCTATAACTTCTTGGATTAGATCAATTTTTTATTGTGAAATTTGGTTACAAGACATATCGAAGTCAATCAAATTTCTTCCTATGTTTTATCTCATCATTTAAAAATGAGGTTCAACTACACAAGTTAAATTTTGGTCTTGTCTTTTTATAATTTATATAATTAACAAGAAATTTTGAAGAATGCGTGTAAAATAATGCAAAGGCAATTGAGTCAACTAGTTAGCAAAATATCGTTTTAAGTAAACTCTATAGGCTGGAAGCAGTTCTAAAGGAGAGGATATTGGAGAGCATATTATTCAGTCAAAATGCACTCCTTTTCTGGGATTTTTAGTTCTGAAGGAGAGGATATTATGTAGTCAAAATGCACTCCCTTTCTGGGATTTGCGAGTATATTGACAAGATCGTTTTTTTCTAGAAGAAAAAGCCAACTCTCGAGTCATTGAAAATTCAGTTCATGAAAATTGCCTCGACATTTCGGTAATTTCAAATTTCAAATGTGAAAACTAGTATATTAAACATGTCTATAAATAGACAAAAATATAAATAAGTACACATCTCTGAACTAGTATATTAAACATGTCTATAAATAGACAAAAATGGAAAAAAATACATATCTTTGGGCCCATTTTTTGAGTGTTTTGTAAACAACTAGCTCCCACGCTTCTCTTGATTGTTGTTGAAAAAAATATAATTGTAAAAGGGAGAGATAACAAAGGAATATTAAGACCCTATTAGAATCCACAAAAAAACATATCATCGACCTAATTAATGGAGAACACGACTACAACATCATATGTGTATGGTGAAATGTTATCATTTGGGATTTATAACCATATCCTTAATAGAAACCACTCACACAACTAGGGTAGTGCGTATGGGATTCAAAATTATGCACATCCAATTCTATTGGTGGTAGTATCACCACCACCACCCTCCATGGGCTTCTGCTACACAATATGCAAACAACTTCTAAGAGGGAAATTATGTGTGTCATTGAAATTAGAGATTTTGTTCAGGCAATTATTGTTATGATAAATATTTTTTATGGTTGTTATGTAAGACTTGGAAGAGGCGACCTTGGTAGAGGGAGCCTCTAAATCTCTTCTTCAAGATTGTTCTTGTTATTGATTTTGTGACAAGTAAGGTGGCCACCCATGACCATAGGAGTGGATATTTTCTCACCATTGAGAGGAGGAGAGAACACCAAAGGTAAATACTCATTTATATCACAAGCAAACTTTGAATTCTGAAAATGGTCTTCAAGAGAGACTTGAACCTGAGACATATGAAATATGATTTGTTAATAAATTATGCTTTGTTAATAAAAGACAACATGGAAACAATACAAAATACATATGAATTCAAATAAAAATGAGCACTTGAACCCTAACCTAAGTTATTTCGCAAATATTTTGGGAATTAAATGCTTCCCATGGATGATTGTGGAATGCCTTGTAAAGTTTCTAGGTAGCCTGAGAAGTTGTCAAGTTGAGAAACGCATAACCCGGATTGCATTTTTTCCTGCCAATGAAAAAAAAGATATACATATTGTTGATGTAATTGTAACTTCAGAATGTATTCATCTGTATTTATTATCTATTGTAACCCGATGTTTATTCCAGGATATATTTGAGTCATGTCATGCCCCAATGTTCCGATCGAGAAGTTTCTATAATGAGAAAGTCATGTCAAGTCATTGTGGGTAACCCTCCTATTGGTTAAGGGTTAAAGTCCCCACAGTTGTGGGGCCCTTGGGTTATTATACTATCCTAGTGAAGTTGACCCTAGGTGAGTCATTGTAAGTTGGGGCAATAGTCCCCACCATTGTGTAACCCTCCTATTGGTTAGAGGAGGAAAATTCCCCACAAGTGGTGGGGCACTAGGGTTATTAGACATTCCTAGAGATGTCGTATCTAGTAAGTAATTGTTAAGTGAGGCCGACATGTTGGAGTGCACTTCAAGTGAACAAAAGAATATAAATAGAGAGTGAGCCTCTCTATTTATCTCACTTGCAACAAGCACACTCACTCATTGGGGTGCATGAGTGAGAGAGGAGAAGCTCTCTCAGTGTGAGAGAGAAAGACTGCTGCTGTCGGGAGTGCATCTTACTATTTTGGGGTATTACCATTTTTGTGTTGATTCTATCTCTGAGGAAGTTGCAAGGTTTTCTCCTTTATGGTTTTTGTGAGGAAAACTCTTTGTGTCTTTTGTCTCTTATGATGTGCTTATGTTTTACTGATGTGCTTGTTATTCTCTCAGTTAAAACATCCTAAGATCATAATGCTAGCTTATATGATGAAAAACTAACATGGTATCAGAGCTAACCTAAGAAGAAGGCATTGTGCAGCCATAGAAGCTAGGGATTCTTAATTTTTGGGTCTCTCTCCACAATCCATCAGCAAAAGTATGCTAGGATGACTCTCCAGTGAAGGGCGCATCTTTCTGTCGAAGCGGAAATCGATTCCGAGCATTTTCAGTTTTCGATGCGGAAATTAGGGATTTCTACAGAAGAGGAATTTTTGAGTGAGACCAGCATAGGATTGTTCTCCTC
>LPNX010691792.1:142121-177188 GCA_001517045.1 Pseudotsuga menziesii | reverse complement strand
TTAGGGCTTCCTGTTCCGGGAGCTTCTCTCCATTGTTTTCAGAAAAGGAGTACATTGGACAGCTCCATTTGAAGAGATATATCTGTCTATCCAATCAGATCTAAAAGATTCCAAGATTTGAAAATTAGGGTTTCTATGACAAACCCTAGATCAACGAGCTTCGGAACCAAGATGGACACCTCAAATCGGTAAGATCTAATCCTTTGCTATTTTCATTTGAGGTTCTCATTTAAAAGTGATCTATCACATTAGCTTGATGATAAGCTTGGTGAAGTTGACAACTTCCAAGCCTAGAAGTATATGATCTCTCTGAAGAAAATGGATTGGACACCTACATGAGTATAGAGGTTCCAGTTCCAGAGGGAGATGAGGCTAGAAGCCTTACACAAGAATAACTTGGTCAAGGCCAAGAAGATCATTGCTGATTTAGTCACGAATCAACTTGTACTACAAGTGTCTTCCTTAAATACACTGAAGATGTTTGATTCCTTGACCAAGCTATTTGAAGGGAAGAACAAAAATCGGAATATGACCTTAAGAAACAAGTTGAAGAATGTGAAGATCCAGAATGCAGAGACCATGCAGTCATAAGAGTCTCTCAAATCAAGAACAACTTGAAGCGGTAAAAGAAGAAGTGAAGAATGCATAAGTGCTGATGGCCACCTTGAATAGCCTCTCAGGATCATGGGATTCATTCTTGTGAGGAATGTGTGCCAGAAGGAAGTGACTACTTTCAGCAGACTCTGAGAAGAAGAATAAGCTCGACTCATAAGAAGAGAAGAGAAGATGGAAGAAACTGAAGATCAAGCTCTCACCTTCCAAAGAAGATCCCTTAATCAATGAGGAATATGAAGATCTCAACTCTTGAATAACTTCTTATCCACCTCTTAAGAGTCACTTCTTACGAAAGAAATAAGACATATCAGAGCAAAGCTCCAAAAAAGCATAATCTCAAAGCATAAAGTACCAAATGGCCACAAGATCCTCTCCGTCCGTGAATGGAAACATGAAATATATCATTCACACAAAAGGACACTATGGGATAGAGGATCCTGAATTGAAATTCAGTAAGAAAGGCCTGCAGAAGGACTCATATCAAAGGAACTAAAGTCCCAAAAACACAAAGCACAAAACGGCATGGGGATGAGGAATTAAAAGGATAACACTGTGCACTTTCTATCACAATCCTGTGGTGTCAAAGCTGTAAACCCCAAAGGACAGGTAAAATGAACCTCATTTATTTGGCCTCCGAAGAGTTATTCAGACCTGAAACACTGCTGGTGTCACCTTTTCCCGAAAAGATAGACTTCAACTAAAATAATTCAATGCATGAGCTCACTGGTTTAGGGATGCAGACAACTAGAAGATTTCTGTCTTATTCATACAGTCTTAAGCTTAGAAAGAAAAGTTAATTCAGAAATCTGGGGTTCACCAGGTAGTCGCCAATTGTTGCACCTGCAACAAGTTCCCAAAATTCAAAAGAATTTTGGGGCCCTCCTTTTCTTCAAGTTAGTGAGTTCTTTTCTTGGTTTCATCTTTTGATTTTAGCTTATGAAGGTTGAAGTGCTTTCTCGAGTCTTGAATGCTGTAAGTTGAATGGTTTCTCATCGTTTAAATGCTTGAGGATTTCCATTTTGATCGAGCCTTTGTTGTTTTGCAAAACCTTTTGAAGCCTTCGTTCAAAGTTTCTTGTATCGGAATATTTTTATTTGACTACTCGACCGTTGCGGGCGTCCTCCGAATTCTATTTTCTCTTACCCGTCCCGCCGTTGCGGGTGGCTTCCAGGTCGTCATTTTCGGTTGTCGGGCTGACGTTTCGGGTGCCTTCGAACTTTGATTGTTTCTATCTCGAGCCCGCCGTTGCGGGTGTTCTCCAGATCCTCCAAATCTTTTGCCGCGCCGCTGTAGCGGGTACCTATCGACTCTTGTTTGGCTTGGTCGTGCCGCCGTTGCGGTGGGTCTTCAGGTCCGTATGTTTTCGTTTCGCGACCGCCATTGCGGGGGAGGCCAGACTCTAGGTTGTCCGACCGAGGTTTCCGCCGACACCCGATATGGGATTCTCATCCGCGGGTTATTTGTAACTGATCGAGCGAGTTGGGACTGGAGGTGGTTCGCCGTTGCGGATGGTATGGAGTTTGTGCCGCCCGACTTAACTTTCAAAACCGCCCCGACTGATGTGACTCCTCGCACGTGTGGTTTTGTTTGTATATGTATGGCGACAAACGGGGTTTTTGTTGTTTTCAAGCGTGTTGTCGCGGTGAGACGAGCTGTCGTTGTTTGGAGCGCGTAGAGATTTGGCTGTTGGTGTACCTGGGTCTAGGTGGCAGGCAGAGAAGTCTAGCCATCAGCAGCTCTCTTGTTCGGTGGATTGCCAAGTAGGATCTTGATACTTATCACCGTAATCTCAAGGTTTCTAATAGTTTCCTCTGCGCGGCGGGGGGTTTTTAAGATTTGGATCCGTCGTCCCGTTGCGCTAGCACGGGGTTTTTTCTCCCATGGTCGGGTTTTTCTTAGGTCGTCCGCCTGACGGTCCGCGCCTTTTGGTTAGGTTTCCCGGATCGAATAGTTTTGACGGTTATAGGAAGGGGGTTTTCGCCTTTTATTTTCAAAAGCCCGCGTTTCATTTTTCTGCCGTTTCAGTCCATTGGGGGGAAGCAAGGTGCAGGCGGCCGTCATGCCGCCTGCACCTGGTGGTTATGATAGGGGTTTTGAGGCGCAGGAGGCCGTTACGCCATCTGCGCCAAGCTTCATTGGGCGGTCACAATATTTGGAGTCTGCGTTGTTGGGGTTTGTCTAGGGGAGAATTTGCACTGACCACAGTCGCCGCGGTTTGTCTCGCTTCCTTTTTATAGTCCGGGGGCTTGTATGTCGTTTCGATGGAGGTTATTAGCAGAACCTGGGGCTGGCGCGACCTAGTTTTACTGTTGATTGCTTAAAACCCTGATAGGATCAAAAGGAATGGTTGTTGGTAACGCCGCGCCTATTGAGGGTAGTGCGAGTCGGTTTGATAAAGTTTCCTTGTCCAAGGATGTGGTCGTTTCCCGTCGAGGTGTGTGAAGGATGTTAGCGGCATATTACTTTCCTTCGATGCTGGTCGTTTGCGTTTCTGTCGCAGAGGGCCTAGGGGTCGTAGGGCTGAGGCGTCGACTGGTTAAGCCTGAGGCTGTTATTTTTTCTCTTTGCATGTGATAGGCAGTAAAATGATGGTTGTATGATGCATCTGCATAGAGTTTGCTCATATTGCTTCTATATATCACTTTCTGATGAGCCTCGTAATAGCGTAGTTTTCTTGCCAACATCAATATGATTGATAAATTTAATGCATGAGGAATAAATCATAAGGAAACTCATTCGTAAGGCCTGGTGAAGATGTGCTACAGTAAACATTATCATGCTAACAACACATTGCACAGCACTTCATGATTAGTAAATTGTTCAGTATGAAAGCTTAAGGTTTGTTTGCATGCACCGATATAATGCCGATACACCTAAAAAGAATAAAATGTTGCACAAAGTTCACAAATTTGGATTACTCAATACCATGGTGTTGTGCATTGCAGGAAGATCTTGAGATGTCTAAGAGACAGAAAAAGAAGGCCCCAGCAGTAGAAGAGGTTCCTGCAGCAGAAGTGGAAACAAGAATTGAATACATTTATGAGGACACCCAATGTGTCACAGGGGTGTAGCCTGAGTACAAATGGGGAGATGTTTACAAGATGATCTCCCGCAGGGAAGTCCCAGATATGGGACTTGAGGAGGCACCCATCTACGCCAATATAGAGAGATCAGCCATTATGAAGGTCGCCACCAGACCAGAGCTATTCCCGTGCTCTGAGTTAATGAGATGGGTGCTACCGCATACGAACCATAATTCAATGCTCACCTGTAACACTGAGGGCCAGGGCTATGCTGCATTTAGCCCTGGGTATGTAGCTTTAGCCTATCACCTGCCGGAGCCTCAGCTTTTCCTTACAAATGAATGGTTGGACGACCTCCGGATGGACCTTGTAGAGACTCTGAAAAGAATGCTCTTACCTGGAAATATTTTTCGACAGAGAGCGACTGAAGATTATGACACTGCCAGTCTCAGGCCTACCTACAGATTCATAGCGTTGATGCTAAATAGAATCTTCGGGAGGGAAAATGGCAGATTGTTCAAGCTTGAATGGGTACCTCTAATGTTTTTTGTAGCAACAGAAGGAACCATCTTCAATTGGGCAAGCATAGTATCCAGCAGCCTCTCCTCCTATGTAGCTGCAGCTTTGGAAGGAAAAGAACGGAGAAGATCTGAATTTTACATGAGCTCCATTCTAATTGACTGCATACTCTGCCGCCAGCCTTTCCCCGGGCTCAAATGTGTTTGGGAGAAGGATAGGATGCCCGTATATGTAGCATATAGACTACTGGGAGCTCATCAATACCATACTTACTATAAAGAGATCTGTGAACAGTTTATCATGCCTCTGCACACTCTCATATTCTGAAAGGAATGCAACTGCATGTCAGAAGAGGCCATGCAAGTCATAGAGGAGTTTGGTGACTAATTTTTGACGGAAAATGGGATGTATTTGAGGATGTTTGGTGGGTCAAAGACCCCTTATCTGTTTCCCAAATACACAACATATTATATCATACACAAGGAAGCTGTCAGACAGGTGTATATAGATGGAGTTGGTCATTTCCTATTCCAGAAGAAGAAGTCTGCCTACCCTCCTCTGCCATTCAAGTTAGGTAGTTGCAGTTTTGCAAATGTGAAGCAAGCTCCTGAATTTATACAGGAACTAGAAAGGTTCCATTTTGGGGAGATGATATTTAGACGGAATGATACTCACGACAGGGTGGCTGAGCACTGTAGGAAACACAAAGTATTTTATGAGTACACTCACCATTTTGACAATGATGAATCCGTGTTCAGGAGGGCCTCCAACATGACAGCGCTCAGCAAGAGATTCAAACCAAAAGGAGGAAAGGGATCTGAGCAGGAGAAGGCGGAGCAAGATAAGGCTGAGGAAACAGCCAAAAGAATAAGGGAGGAAGCCCAGAGACTGGAACAAGAAGCTGCAGAATGGCACCAGAAAGGAGAAGAAGAAAAGGGGAAAGCTGCCCAGGAAGCAACCGAAAAGGTAAAGGAAACAGCCAGAGAAGCAGAGGGAGGATGCTAAGCAAGCAGCTGAGGAAGCTCAGAGGAAACTGGATGAAGAACTTCGACAGCAGGAAGCCAAGAAAACAGAGTTGGCACAACAACAGGCTTATAGATCACAAGCAGAGCAAAGCCAGGGTGAGGAAGACCCTGAGATACAAACCCTCCAAGTACCTACTCCCGTCACCCCTACAACTCCCACACTCCAGTTAGTACCCTTTACACAGAAGAAAGGGGAAGATGTGCTTGATTTCAGTACAGTGTACTATGACAGGGCCACCAAGAGGATCATGAGGAGAACCGAGATGAAAATAGAGTCAGAAGGGATGGCCAGTACCATGATAACCGACAAAGCTGTGATGGTCGGAACAGACAAAGACCCAAGGATTGTCATCAGGGCTGGGAAGGCAGCCCTACATGCTATGGAGGATAACGTAGACCGTATGATGGTAGAGATAGAATCCTCCAAGAAGACCACTTCTCAGCTCAAGGACACCTTGAGAAGGGAAAGAGAAGAGGGCAACAGACTAAAAATAAAATACGAGCATGTACTTAAGGAGATGGAGGTTACAAAGCGTGAAATTCATGCTATCCAACAGGAAGCCCAAGCAAAAGAGACAACACAAGAAGCTTTGGATAAGGCACATCAAGAAATTCAGGATTTGAAAAGTGAAAGGGAACGAATGAAGACACAGATAGAAGAACTGATAGAGCAGCAGAAGGACATCTACGAATCTAATACCTTATATGTTAGAGAGCTGAAAGAGCAGCTAGAAGCAGCCAAGGAACAACAAGTAGATCTGCAGCCAGTCAAAGAACACATCTTGGCTCAAAAGGCTAAGATGCTGCAACTGCAAACGGCCCTGGAGGAAGAAAGGTGTCAAGTCCTGCAGATTGATGGCAGGCTGGATGAAATATTAAATACAGCATCTTATTTTGTGGATAGATCGCAAGACATCCTAGAGGTGATAACTTCAAGGATAACCAGAGTAGAAGATGATCAAGAAGTCCCAGCTGAACTACCAGTTAAAGATAAGCAAGATTTGAAGCGGGACCATGATCTGATCTAGTTTGTTGTTATTACTGCAGAGGACTTTCAGAAGACAGTGAAGAAAACAAAGGGAGCATGCACAGAGTTCTTTAGAAGAGCCCTTGTCACCTATAACCGCTGTCAAGTGGAAGCTGAACATAGGCTACACGAATTCCCTGATCATGATACATTGGCAGGGATGTTGCAGATAAGGCAGTAGGAGGAAGAAGCCAAGGTCCAATGTATCAGAGCCATTGATGAGCCGATCCTGAGAAATGAAATTGGACACACAGCCATTAGTGTACAGCTCTTGGAGGAACAGGTGCGCCTGAACGTGGCCAGAGTGGAGGCTATTCGGAACCAAGCAGATAAGTTCGAGCTTAGTATGCAATTCTTGGAGCCCCACTCATTTGAAGGACTCGCTGCTGAGGCAATAGCGTGGAGGAAGTTTCTGGAAGACCAAGCGGGACCCCCCTCATGAGAAGGACCGGTCAATTTTGTATAAATTATTATTTTGTAAAAGGCTTTAGGAAAATGAAGCGTTGGGAAGCCCAAAGGTCACTTTGGGCAGCCCAACCATTTTTTGATTTTGTATAAAACTAGGGAAGAGAGACAAGAGAAAGGGGCTTTTTTTCCCAGTAACACTGGATGACCTATTGTAAAGAAGAACTATTTCCTTTTTGCAATAACGATTGTAGTTTGCCTGTTGGAGAAAGTGCTGTGGAATTTTCCAAATGGTGTGCAATGGATGGCAAGAAAAATGAACTATTTTGTTTTTCAGCATATGTCCATGAATTGTGAGATCGTTCTAACTCTATGACTTATGTCTTGTTGAATGATGTCTGGTTTATTTTGTGGAGAATTCACTTATAGTAATGCTGGTGCTTCACATAACAGTTAGCTATCTAATTGTTGGAATAATTTCTCTTTCATGTGTTGTAAATACAAGTATCAGCTATCTGTAATTGTGTTTATCATACATGTAGTTAATGCATTACTAGATCATAATCATGTTGGCTCCCCGGGGATAGGTAGTTAGTGTTTAAATAGATTAATTGTTTGTTTCCTGGTTACATATGTGGTTCAAATGTTGTGAACATAAGACGAGAGGTAAGAACCTGCGCAGCACATTGTGTGGTTCCCGGCATCTTTATCACCTTGCATTGGTTTAGATAGGCATATGCATTGCATATTAAGTCAAAATACGAATTCCGGTGGACCGGGCCGCACCCGGTAAAACCCTTTTTATTACTTTGACCTACGGCAGCCGGACCGTAAGCCGGACGGATTCCCTACACCAAACAGTTAACGGGCTAGTTGGGAACGTTGATTGGGGAGAATCCCTTACTGTTGCAGCCTGCGAATTTCTAGGCCTCAACACCACCTTAGCATTTGGATAAGAAATGATACGATGAAGCTGAAGACTCAAGAAGGAGTATACCCACGAAACAAATAAACATAAGTATTCAATTGTCATTTCATGATATTATTTTGTTATGCATTTGTTTATATTTAGTTGATGTATTATGCACGATAGGATGTTTGCATTAACAATAGTATACTACTAATATGCATGTGATGGGTAAGTAGCTCATGGTGCTATACAACTCTCCATTGCTACTTATCTAGAATGAAACCTCTTTGCTGACATATTGGATTAGTGCACAATCTCATTGTTGTCCTGGTAGATATGGAAGGCATCTAGAAAGTTTCAATGATATATGGATGAATGTTGTATTGGCTAAAGTAGTTGCATGATTATATATTTATGCATAAAAACTTGCCAGTATAAATATTCCTTATGAAATGGTTCTAACCATAGAAATGCATCTTGACTTGTAGGAAATATCGCATACATAATCGCCTACAAGCAAAGAAGAATGAGACTTGTTCCAAAGAACAAGTGACGACATTTCAAAGACAAAGAATAATATGACGAGTGTAGTGACATCATTGATGCAGAACCTTCCAGCCACCAAGAAGAAAGGGAAGACCAGTTCAAGAAGAATGATGTCAGAGCGCAGTATCAACACATGAAGAGAAGTTCGTAGTTCCATCATGCAGTAGATGGAAACATCGTGGGATACAAAGCAAGATTCGTAGCACGAGGCTTCTCACGAAAAGAAGGCCTAGACTACGAAGAGACATTTGTAGCTAGTAAGAGTTTAAACACATACATGATGAACATGATGAAGATCTTAACCTTTGCTACAAGGTTGAAGATGCAATTCTATACACTAGATGGTCACAAAGAATATTAGTAGCATAGGAAGCTACTTGTCACTCTGGTACATAATGTTTTTCAGTGCATAGAGCATAGAATATAGAGGGAGTATGATGCTTTGCTTCAGAGGGAGTGACTACATAATATCTTGAGGTTCGACATGGTACGACAGGATGGGCATATTACTGATGATTCTAGGCTTTACTGAGAGTAAAGTGGATTCCAACCTTTGCTTCAAGGTTGAAGGCAGAAGACTAGTGATGCTCCTGTTATGTGTCAATGCACTATTTTCTAGGCATGGAAGTGTGGACAAGGGAATTATGCAGTAGAGATCTTGAATAGGTTCAGGATGATGGACTGCATGACCACGCCTATGGCATCGAACCTGAAGCTGCTAAGTGATGCTTCATCAGAGATAGTTGATGCTACGATGTATCGTCAGACGATTGGGTCCTTGATGTACCTGAGACCGCATATTTGCTTTGCTGTGAACACATTGAGACATGTTCACATGATGGTTGCAAAGCATGCAGGGGTACAGTTGATTATGGGCTCAAGTACGATGTGAATCAAAAGATTAACCTGGATGGTTATGTTGATTTAGATTGGGCAGGCAGTGCCATCCATAGGAAGAACACTTCAAAGTGTTGCTTTAGTATGGGATCAGGTGTGATCTCTTGGTTTAGCAGGAAGCAATCCTGTGTGGCACTGAGTACAGCTGAAGCAGAGTATGTCACAGCTTGTTCATCTAGTTGTGAGGCAGTATGGCTAAGGAAGCTACCGTCTGATTTATTTGATCTCCAGATGGATGCTACTTGTATACATTGTGACAACCAGAGTTGCGTGAAGTTGTCAAATAATCCAGTGTTCAATGAGAAGTTGAAGCATATTGAGATCAAATATCACTATATCAGGGATATGGTGTAGAGAGGAGCAGTGAAGCTCCAGTATGTTGCGATGGAGGAACATATAACTGATGTATTGACGAAGCCATTGGCTAGGCTAAAGTTTGAGTACTTCATGGAGAAGCTTGGTGTTCTCCAGATCGAGGTTTCCTCCAAGGGAAAGTGATGAGCCCCATAGCCATTCTAACATGGTGAGAGGATTGGTTCCTTCCATGGTCAGATGTAAGGGCTGAGCCATTCTGTCATGGCAAAAGGATTAAGTTCCTCCCATGGTAGATGTGAGAGCTGGCCATTCTGTCGAGTAGGAAAAATGTAAGGGCTACCACCATTCTGACGAGCAGGTCAGATATAAGGGCAAAACCATTCTATTCATGGCTAAAGGATTAAGTTCCTCCCATGGTAGATGTGAGAGCTGGCCATTCTGCCGAGTAGAATAGATGTAAGGGCTACTGCCATTCTGACGAGCAGGTCAGATGTAAGGGCAGAGCCATTCTATTCATGGCTAAAGGATTAGGTTCCTCCCATGTCAGATGTGACTGTTGGCCATTCTGTTAAGTAGGACAAATGTAAGGGCTACCACCATTCTGATGAGCAGGTCAGATGTAAGGGCAGTTCCATTCTGTTCATGGCTAAAGGATTAAGTTCCTCCCATGGCAGATGTGAGAGCTAGCCACTCTGTCGAGTAGGATAGATGTAAGAGCTACTGCCATTCTGGCGAACATGTCAGATGTAAGGGCAGTGCCATTCTATTCATGGCTAAAGGATTAAGTTCCTCCCATGGCATATGTGAGAGCTAGCCATTCTGTCGAGTAGGACAGATGTAAATGCTATCGCCATTCTGATGAGTAGGTCAGATGTAAGGGCAGAGCCATTCTGTCATGGCTAAAGGATTAGGTTCCTTCCATGTCAGATGTGAGTGCTGGCCATTCTATCGAGTAGGATAGATGTAAGGGATACCGCCACTCTCTAGGAGAGTGGAGGCACCTGGTCCATTACCAGTTAGCTCAGTCTGGGACTAGGGGCCATTCTGACGAGGGTGTAGGATTTGGTTCCTACCAAGTCAAATGTGAGTGCAGGCCATTCTGACGAGGGTGTAGGATTTGGTTCCTACCAGGTCAGATGTGAGTGTTGTGCCTTTCTAACGAGCAAGTCAGATGTGAGAGCTGGCCATTCTGGTGTAGGATGAGCTCCTACACAGATATAAGGGCTACCGCCTTTCTGACAAGTAGTTCAGATGTGAGTGTTGGCCATTTTGATGTGACTGTAGGATTAGGCCCTATATGATCAGATATAAGGGATACCGCCTTTCTGACGAGTAGGTCAGATGTGAGTGCTGGCCATTCTGACGAGCAGGTCAGATGTAAGGGCTACCAAATACCTACGAGGAGGTAGGCATACACCCAACATGAAAGAAGGCTAGCTCTGTAGAACTTCCTATGACAAGAAGAATCATGAGATAACACACATGATGATGACCAAATGAGATCCAGATCGAGCTATGATCCAGATCTAGTTATGATGACTCTGAGAGATCCAGATCGAGTGATTATCCAAATCCAACAGTGATGATCCAGATCGAGTGATGATCCAAATCCAGTCCAGTGATGATGATCCAGATCGAGTGATGATCTATATTCAGTGATGATGATCCAGATTGAGTGATGATCTAGATCTAGTGACGATGTTCCAGATCGAGTATTATCTAGTGATGATGTTCCAGATCGAGTATGATCCAGTGACGATGTTCCAGATTGAGTATAATCTAGACACGATGTTCCAGATCGAGTATGATCCAGTAACGATGTTCCAGATCGAGTATGATCCAGTGACGATGATCCAGATCGAGAGATGATCCAGATCCAGATGAAAAATGACTAAAGATGAAGATGACGAGAACTCAATGATGATTCAGATGATACAGAGATTAAAACTTGTGCTAATAAATTGTGTCGAGAGAATACCTACCTAGTTAAGAGGGAGTGTTGATGTAATTGTAACTTTGGAATGTATTCATCCGTATTTCTTATCTATTGTAACCCGATGTTTATTCCGGGATATATTTGAGTCATGTCATGCCTCGATGTTCCGATCGGTAAGTTTCTATAATGAGAAATTCATGTCAAGTCATTGTGGGTAACCCTCCTATTGGTCAAGGGTTAAAGTCCCCACAGTTGTGGGGCCCTTGGGTTATTAGACTATCCTAGTGAAGTCGACCCTAGGTGAGTCATTGTAAGTCGGGGCAATAGTCCCCACTATTGTCTTACCCTTCTATTGATTAGAGGAGTCAAATTCCCCACAAGTGGTGGGGCACTAGGGTTATTAGACACTCCTAGAGATGTCGGCTCTAGTAAGTAATTGTTAAGTGAGACCAACATGTTGGAGTGCACTTCAAATGAACGAAAGAATATAAATAGAGAGTGAGCCTCTCTATTTATCTCACTTGCAACAAGCACACTCACTCATCGGGGCACATGAGTGAGAGAGGAGAAGCTCTTTCAGTGTGAGAGAGAAAGACTGCTGCTGTCGGGAGTGCATCTTACTATTTTGGGGTCTTACCATTTTTGTGCTGATTCTAACTTTGAGGAAGTTGCGAGGTTTTCTCCTTTATGGTTTCCCCGAGGAAAACTCTTTGTGTCTCTTGTCTCTTTTGATGTGCTTATGTTTTACTGCTGTGCTTGTTATTCTCTCAGTTAAAAGATCCTAAGATCATAATGCTAGCTTATATGATGAAAAACTAACACATATTATATCAATCTTCAGTGAAATCAATTTTTGGTTATGCCAGAAATAAAAAGTATCATAATCAATTTGAATATAGTTTCTTAAAAAAAAATTATTATTGACATTTATGAGTATGTTGACACAAAACCATTTGACATGGGTCCATTCTCTGTCGACGCCCAAACCAGTGCGATCTCCCTAAGCACCGACCCAGACAGGTTTTACCCCGTCCAACAACACCTGCAGAGAATATGGAGTCGCACCTGAGATGTTCAAGGGAGAGATGTCAGAACCAAGTTTTCGTAGTATGAAGGAGGACAGTCCACCGACTATTCAACTCAGCATAGCATTATTAAATAGATCTACTGACTTGCATTATACATTAGAAAAATCATGTCATCATTCAATAGGTCCCATTAACACAATTGAATCACAGAAAAACATCGATGCGTAGTCAGATCTAGAATTATATCATCATTTAAAGCAGAGAACCATCGCATCATTCACATATCCACATCATAGATACACATTGCATTCACATTTAGGCCGCAGAAAACAGGGAAACAAAAAAATAGTAAAAGACACAATGATTATGATCAATCCTCGTCATGTCATATTACTCTTCGCAACAAAACCCAAGTTCTCAAAATAGTTCTTCAATCACATACGTAGAGCCATAAAGTCATCGTTCTCAAAACCGAGAAGAAGCTCTCATACATGAAAACAACCAAGAAGACAAATATGCTAAGAAAAATATGAACCTCTAACACTTGCACTTCTAAATCTATTTATAGGCTTGCACCTTTACATTGGTGTTCCACTTAACCAACTTCCAAACTACTTCTTAACAGAATCTATAAAATAATGACCACAATCCACATAATGCGGTCCAAATCTACAAAATATGACCAAAATACATAAAATATTGTAAATTTGACTTGCGCATTGTTTTCCCTCTTGCACAACATATTTGACCTTGTTCAGCATCCACGATGTTGTGCAGCTAAATTACCCCAAAAATGATTGCCAACAGAGTAAATTAAAAGTATCCAATTAAAATCAATTTGGGATGGTGGGATGACAAAGAAAAAACATGCCATAAAAGTATCTTATTAATGGGGGTGGAAAGGCCAGAAAAGTATCTTATTAACACTGGGATAATGGTGATGGAAAACTAAATAAAAAAATATCTTTTTAACATCTACTTAATAACATCCACTAGTTAAACTAAACTAATTTGGATGGCTAGATGAGGTAGGGAAACCAAAAATATATATATTCTATCAGCATCCCATTCAAACAAATTTTGATGGTGTAACTTGAACCAATTTGGATGGCGTGACTATAGATTATAGAAACAAATATACAAAAAAAAATCCTATCAAAATCACCAATTTAATTTAGATCATGAATGCAAGAAAACCAAGAACCCAAACATTAATGAGAAAATCAAGGACAACTTCTCTTACTTGAAATTGATTGGAAAATACACAAAGTATCAAGATGAAAATGGCTTGTTTGGATATGTGATGCTTTGGTTACAGTTGATACAGTGTTGATCCAACATCGTCAAGAGCATATGTTGACTGCACAACAACAAAGATCAAGTTTATTCCACAAAAAATTCCATCAATACACTGGAAGTTCAATCAACCAATCAATTGAATGCACAAAGTTCAATTTAACGAAGTATTTTTAACAAATAACTCGACCAGACCACTCAGCTAGGAATTTAAAGGGACATACCTTCATCTATTGGGAATTATTGATCATAATGATCCTCCTTGGATCTCTAGAATTGGACTTTGCTTTGGCCTCATCGAAGACAAAATGAGAAGTTGTTTCGATGTGTATTATAGTTGAATTATTAATACCAAACTTACCAGCAACCAAACGAAGAGCGAGCTTTGTGCCACTGGCTTTTGCTGGAGAATGTTCACTTCTCATGATTGGAAAAAACGAATTGAATATCCCCTAGGAAGAGATTGATTCCTTAAAGTTATTGTGCTCGTGACATTGAATGAGCGGGAGATACTCATCATACTTGCATACAAAAGAAATAAATCAAGGAAATGTAGATGCAGATTAAATTGAGGACAATGCAGATTAAATGAACCATGCATTGTACATTGAATCAAGAGCAATGCAGAGTAAATGAACCATACAAAACGAAATTATGGCCAATCACCACCAAACTTGGAACAATGTACAACTAGTTAAACCCTGTACTAGAATGCATTAAGTCAAGCTAGGTCATCTGGACATGTGTCAAAGTGAACCCTTGATATCTCTCACATCAAGCATGGACAACCTGAACATTAACTTAGGTTTACGAAAAAACTCCATTTCTCACATCAAGCACAAATAACCTAAACATTAGATAAAACTTATGTTTGCGAAAATTTTTATGAGCATACAAATAGATTAATCCAACAATGTCGTCACTATAGGTCCCCCACAGGGACATAATAATTACTATAAGACACTCAATTAAATGTGAATCTATGACCTCCCCATCTAAGTTTTTTTCAAGCTGAAAAAATCAACTTTCTATTCATATGGAATCAAAGTTACAATGTGCTTTTCAAAAGTTTAGTCCTTTAGCCTATGACTTAAGGCATTCTCTTCTTTACACTAACATCCAACAAAACCTTCTTAGATAGAGACAAAATCCATATTCTTCTCAAGACAACAAAAACTACTGAAACTTTACTACTATAACAAAAATTTCCCTATAACAATATCCAAAAAAACTAAACACCCCATATTGGAAAACCATAAGGATACCACTAATTAGTAAGTAAACATAGATATCCCCCTTCTATCAAGGACAACCCCATCCAATATTTCTTTGAAATGAAAAAAATCCTCCGAAGGACCAACATTTTCTTTCGATAACGACAATATTAAATTATCTGTAGATATGAGAAAAAGAAATATGAGTAAAGGAGATCTTTAAATACAATATCTGATTTTTCCAATGGGAGAGATGAAGAACATTCAGATTTGAAGTTCCAATATCCAATCGATGACAACCTTTGAATCCCCAACAATGTGCAACAAAAGATGCCATAACATAAGAAGTTCATCTCTCGTGTTACTACCTTCCCCAAAACCCCATTTTAGTCTGAACACCGGATCTTTTTTAAGCTTGAGAAAAAATCCAACACCTCCAATGCCATTAATTTGAGTTCCATCAAAAAATCCAACATAAAATATAATCATCAAACTGAGGTTTGAAAAGAAGTCTATTCTTGATCTTCACCTTTCTTTTGACAGTTTCCAAGAACTGTCATATAGTCTTTGAGCATACCTGAAAGTGATCTGGTATCTTACTATTGAAAATAGAATGATTCCTTGTTTTCCAAAATTCCCAAAATACATAGAGTGGAATTTATTTGTACGTAATTTTTATCAATCCACTCCAAACTACCATCCTAGAAACTTGAAATCTTCCAACTCCCTCTAAAATTTTACTTCTCTTGACACAGATCCTAGACTTATGTAAAAAAAGAGCAAGTCACAAAAATATGTGAAATGGATTTCAAGTCATTGAAACAAAGGAAACAAATACCTGGTCCTCGAAAACCCGTCTTGACAAGATTATCCTAGGTTAAGATTTTATTCTCTAAACATAACCATATAAAACAACTGATTTTATAAGGTAATTTCGACTTCCAAAGTGTTTTCATCCACCATTTTGATAAAATTTGAGCATTCTCTCATAAAATGAAATCATAAGATTTTTTCACAGAGATTTGGCCAACAGATTCATCACAATCCCATACTAAAGAATCTTGGGTATTAGAATGGCGAATTCCAACACTGTTTAAAGACAAGATGAAATTGTTCCATTCTACTGCAACAGAGTCCACTAAACCCAAATCAAATGAATTCAACCAAGGAGAATTCTACTTTGACCGATTATAAATAGGAGACAACACCTAGATATTTAAAGAGTGAAGAGTCGAGATCAACTCCCCAAATAAGTGGAAATTCTCTTTTAAACCCACAATTGGATCGATGTCGATATAAACCTATATTCCCCTTCCAATATTTCAGCTCAATCTTTTCCGACTTAAATCTAGGCTCCTATAAATACCTTTCCATATTATTGAAACATTTGAAGAAAGAGAAAGAGAATCTCTCAGCCATTGAGAGATGAAAAAAGTTTTAATATATTTGCATTTCAACACATCACTCCCTAGACCATTGTTGAATAAATATCTCCATAGAGTTTTCTCCCCCAAAGAATCACCAAACCAAAAGATATTTTTCAGGCCCCACCCACCAAGTATTTTAGTAAGGCATAAGATTTTCCAAGATGAAAGATGGAATTTTGTAGAATTTAATCTTCCAGACCATAGAAAGTTAAAAATTATCTTCCTAATTAGTCAAATCTCACTAGTTCATTCGGTTAAGGTGTGGGTCTCGTTAGAAATGTGGCCTGAGTTCAGTCCCCTTAGGGGTGAGTTAGTTTGGAGGAGACACACAAAAATTCCATCCATCATAAGGGTTGGTGTGGCCCAGGCCAGGTGCGATCCCCGGGTGACTTTGACAGCTTAGATGCCCCTGGGTTGCGGTTATCTTAGCCAATGGTGGAAATGCACTGGCCCCGAGTGATGGGAATTTCTTGAAAAAAAATATATCTTCCTAATTAAATCCAACATCTTCTTTGAAACCATATCCAACAAAAACCAATAGACTGGTATGCTCTGTAGAACAGAGGAAGTAAGGACTAGTCTTCTTCCTAAAGAGAGATATCTATATGTCCAGTTATTTATTCTTCTATCAATTCTCTTAATAACCAACTCCAATCCTCTTTACTATACCCATTAGGCTTAAGGAAGAAACCCAAATATTTAAATACTTGCTGCATATTCTCCATCTTATAAGGAAAAGTCTAAGCTATCTGGTCACGCAATAATAGATCATCTTCCACTTCAGTTCTATACAGAAAGATGGACTTTTCAGCAATTATTGACATACCCAAGGCTGAGAAAAATATCTTTATAATCTTGTAATAATAACACCATTCACAAATAGATCCTTTTCCAAAAAGTAAGACATCATCTACAACAAGAAGATGGGAAATGAACAGCGAATGTGAGAATCAAATACCTTGAATAATCTTCTTTGACTTTGTTGAGTTGAAAAGCAGGATCAGGCCTTCAATAACAAGGAGAAACAACAGAGGATATAAGTGGCAACCTTGACGAATACATCTACTCCCTTTAAAATAAACAGTTGGCCTTCCATTGATGAGAATAGTGAAATTTGCACTAGAAACACAATGGATAATCCAAGAAACAACTTCCATAGGAATACCTATCTAAATAAGGACAAACCTTAGAAAATACCAAACCACTCTATCATACGCTTTAATAAGATCCATTTTTAAAATGAAAGTCTTCATATTTTTCTGTTTAATAGAATGGATGCATTCCTGAGCGATACGTATGGCATCCAAGATCTAACGATTGGATAAGAAACCAAAATGTTCCTTTGAGAGATTTTGTTCCAAAATCAGTTTAATGTGGATGGCTATAATCTTTGTAATTATCTTGTAAACCATATTACATAAAGAAAACGGACGCTAGTCATTGAATGAGGTTGGTTTATCATTTTTAGCAATAAGAGTGATATAAGTAGAATTTAGAATATCAGGTATAAAACCATTATTTCTATATTCTTCCACAATAGCCAAAAGATCCAATCCAACTAAATTAAAAAATGGATAAAAAATTCCACTGACCAACCATCTAGACTGAGTGCCTTGTCTTTGGCAAATTTGTTAAATTAGTAGCAACAAGGAAGGTCTTTCGGCATGCATGTGTTCTTGCATGCAGAAGATTTAAATTAGGAAATCAATTGCATTTAACTTACTTTTCCTAAGTTTACTTTGGAAAATAAATTAAAGTGATCTAAATTAAAATATATTGAACCACTAATTAAAGTGAAAGTGAAATTAGGGTTTTTGCTTTACCACCAGTTAAAGAGAAAGTGAAATTAGGGTTTTCACATTACCTAAAGTTATACAAGAGAGATCAATCGGTGAAGAGAACACACACACTTGTATTTTGACAGAGATGGGATACAAAAAAGGAGAGAAAGTTAGACAGAGGATTTAGCTAAGAAGACGAAGGAGCAAGTAGCAGGATCATTGAGCTTCGTACAGCTGGGACACACACTCACACATGAGTGTGTTGAGGTTTAGCTAGGATTTTCCCAGTGATTCTATCGGCTACTGCATTCCCCAGGTTTGGGTGAATTTGCAGTGATTGTAAAAGTTCCATATTTTCTCATAATAAAATATATATTTGACTGCTGCACTAGTTTTCCCATATTGGGTTTTTCCGGGGGTTTCTATACCCAAAACAATAGTGTCAATATTGTGATGTGATGCTGTGATTTATTTCTCAGTTTTATATTCCGCTGCATACTTTAAAAGATATTCATGTGTGGTTATCAATTGATGTTTTGCAAGCATTATTTAGCCCTAGTTGAATATTAAAGGAAACTTTACATGGTATCAGAGCTCTAGTGAGCTAAAGTTGAGAGATTTGCAGTAGCACTGATAGCTCGAGGGTAGATCTATAAGAAGACACAAACCTAGAAATCCAGATCTAGGGTTTGAAAGGTACACTTCACTATGGCCATGCAGTTGAGAGTTGAGGATAGAATCCAGGGTGCTCAGAACTTTCCTATATGGAAAGAAAGGATCACAAGGATCCTGGACGTTAGTGATGTAGGGGAGCACATTGACTCCATGAAGGTTGCACCCACAGATCTAGAAGATTTAGTAGCTTGGAAGAAGATTGATTCCAGAGCCATGCTGATTATCATGGATGGAGTGAAGGACCATATAGTCCTACACCTTTATGGTAAGAAGACCACAGTAGAGATGTGGACAGCTTTGGAGAGTCTGTACCAAAGCAAGAAAGAGAACCAAAAGATGGTGTTACAAGAGAGGATGCACATCACCAAGATGGCTAAGGGAGAAGGAGTGGTGAGTACATGAAAGAAGATTCGAGTGTTGAGGATAGACAATGGGGGTGAGTACACTTCCAATGAGTTCATGGAGTATTTTTCGGATGAGGGTATTAAGAAGGAGCACATTGTGCCCCATACCCCACAACAAAATGGAGCTACATAGCAGAAGAACAAGACTATGGCTGGAGTATCCAAGGCCATGCTATTTGATGAGGGATTACCACTATTCCTCTGGACCGAGACATACAGGACTATAGTATACATTCAGAATAGGTGTCCCCACATAGACTTGGGGAGGAAGACACTGGAGGAGGTCTTCACAGGCACTAGGCAATATGTGAGTCACATTTGCATATTTGGCAGTGGCTGCTATTGTCATGTTCATGTTGACAATAGGAAGAACCTAGACCCTTCTGGAGAGAAGGGGTTACTTGTTGGTTACAGTGACATTCTGAAGGCATATAGAGTTTACATTCTTGCTCATAGGAGGATCATTGTGAGCAGGGATTTCCAGTTTGATGAGGATAGGTCCTTGCGGAGATCTCTGGACTTACCAGCAGAGTAACAGCCAGGATAGGTGTCGGGAGTCAAATTGGAGGAGCTAGATGTACAGGTACAGACACATAACATAGGTTCTAGATGTCATAGGGAGTCAGGTGGACATGATCCTTCAATAATTGACTTGAAGGATGAGCTGCAGCAAGAGACAGATATCTATCAGCCACAACAGGTTGACACTAGGCCAAGGCCTAACTGGTTTAGATCAACAGTGTAGGATTCTAGGTAGGTAGATCCTCCACAGACATCTTTTATATGGAGTGTACCACCATATAGGCTTAGTTATATGGCACTGATGACATAGTTGATTAACTCTGAACCTTCCATATTCGAGGAGGCTACACAACATGATGTGTGGCAAGAAGCTATGGTTGAGGAGTATGACTCCACTATGAAAAACTGGTATGGGAGGTTGTGATGATGCCACAAGGGAAAAAGGTGGTGGGATCCAGATGGATCTACAAAGTGAAGCATGCAGCAGATGGAAGCATGGAGAAGTACAAGGCGCGCTTTGTGGAAAAGGGGTTTTTACAGAAGGAGGGTATTGATTATGAGGAGACCTTCACTCCTGTTCCTAGTTATTCTTCAATTCGGACCATTATCTCACTAACAGCTGAGATGGTTTGGCGTGTCCATCAGATGGATGTCAAGACTGCCTTCGTCAACAGAGTGATAAAGGAGGAGGTGTATATTGATCATCCAGAGGGGTTTGATGTGGAGAACAGGGAGACACAAGTATGTAGACTGCATCGAGCTATTTACAGGCTCAAGCAGGCACCTCGAGCATGGTAATCAAGGATTGACAGTTATCTACGGTAGATGGGATTTCATCGGAGTGAGGTGACCACAACCTATACTTCTTGACAGGTGAGGTGCCTCTCATACTGGTCTTATATGTGGATGATCTCTTTTTGACAGGAGATGAGAGGCTAATTGGAGACTGTAAGTCCAACCTTGCAGTAGAGATTGAGATGAAATACCTTGGGCTGATGCATTACTTTTTGGGCTTAGAGGTTTGATAGAGAGATGGATGCTTCTTCATTGGACAAGGGAAGTATGCAGTAGAGATTCTGAAGAGATTTAGGATGGAGGACTGCAAGCCTACGGCCATACCTATAGTTTCCAAATGGAGGAAGATTGATGCATCAGGGTCAGGCGGATTTGATCCTACCTTGTATTGTCTGCTTATCGGATGGCTTATGTATCTGGTTAACACTCAAACAGACATCAACTTTGCAGTCAACTCTTTGAGTCAGTTCATGGTGGACCCTCGGAGAGTGCATTGGACGGCTGCGAAGCACATACTTCGCTACAAAAGAGGTACAATGGAGTATGGATTGGTTTATGAGTGCACGAGGAGTGTACAGTTAGCAGGTTTCATAGATGTTGACTGGGAAGGATGTGTAGAGGACCGGAAGAGTACTTCAGGTTGTTGTTTCAGTATTGGATCAGGGGTTGTCTATTGGTTTAGCAGGAAGCAGAAGTCAGTTGCATTGATCTTGGTAGAGGCTAAGTACATGGTAGCCAGCATGGTTGCTTGTGAGGGTATGTGGCTGAGGAAGTTACTTGAAAGGTTGTTCGAGTGTGAGCTAGAGGCTACAAAGTTCACTATGACAATCAGAGTGGCATCAGTCTATCTGAGAATCTAGTGTTTAATGACCAGAGCAAACACATAGACATCAGATACCACTTCTTGAGAGATTGTGTTCATAGGGGAACCATTCGGTTGGAGTACATATAGACAGATGAGTAGGTGGTGGAAATTTTCACCAAGGCACTTTACTGACAGAGTTTTGTGAAGTTCAGGGATAAGTTGGGGATGCTACTGAATCCCTTCCTCGTTGAGAGGGACTATTAAACTAGTAGCAACAAGGAAGGTCTTCCTGCATGCATGTGTTCTTGCATGCAGAAGACTTAAATTAGGAAACCCATTGTATTTAACTTACTTTTATTAAGTTTAATTTGGAAAATAAATTAAAGTGATCTAAATTAACTTTAGTGAACCACTAGTTAAAGTGAAAGTGAAATTAGGGTTTTTTCTTTACCACCAGTTAAAGTGAAAGTGAAATTAGGGTTTTTGCTTTACCTAAAGTTATAAAAGAGAGATCAATTGGTGGAGAGAACACACACACTTGTATTCTAACGGAGACAGTATACAGGCAAGGAAAGAAAGTCAAACAGAGGATTTAGCTAAGAATACGAAGGAGCGAGTATCAGGATCATCGAGCTTCGTACAGCTGGGACGTACACTCACATAAGAGGGTGTTGAGGTTTAGCTAGGATTTTCCCAGTGATTTTGTCGGGAACTGCATTCGCCAGGTTTGGGTGAATTTGCAGTGATTGTAAAAGTTCCATATTTTCTCATAATAAAATCTATATATGACTGCTGCACCGGTTTTCCCATTTTGGGTTTTTCCGGGGGTTTCCATACACAAAATAATAGTGTCAATATTGTGATGTGATGTTGTGATTTATTTCTCAGTTTTATATTCCGCTGCATACTGTAAAAGATATTCATGTGTGGTTATCATTTGATATTTTGCATCCACTCTTTAGCCGTAGTTGAGTATTAAAGGAAAATTTACAAAACTGATTTGAAATTGGCTTGATTTCATCTAGAGAAACAACAACACCAATATTGAGACCTTTTTCTTCATTAAAGAACTTGAGAAACTTTCTGACAACCTCTAACTGGTCCTCGAAAGTTTGAATGCGAATCCTAGGGATAAACATCTATAAAGAAAGAAACAACCCATTCTTCTAAATTATTTCGGTCAGAAAGGAGGACAAGATTTTGATCTTTGAGCTCCCAAACGGAGTTGATTATCCGTCTCTGATTAGCATGATTCTGGAAAAAAATAGTGTTTTTGTCTTTGCTTTGAAGCCAAACAACACATCCCTTCAACCTCATTGATTCTTCATGTTGTTTAAGAACCCTTCCTTTAGCAACCAACAGAGAGATGAACCTTTATTATTATCAAACAATTTATTTTTATCATCAACCATATCAGACATATCATTAAGCTCAGTTTCAATAAGAATCAAAGCTTCTTGATTTCTTTCCTTCTTTCACTTCTCCCAATCAATTACATCAAATTTGATATTTTTTAACTTATATAATAGTACTTGAGTATGAGAAATAAAATCAATTTTGGATTTCTCCAACCATTTCATGTGGATCATATCACATAAATCTTTATCTTCCATTTGTGTAGATTAAACTTGAAGGGATAAATTACCTTCTTAACCTCGAATTCTAATTGTAGTATAACCAGTTTATGATCCGATAGACCAACTTCGATACTTTCCCACATGTATACTTAAATATTCAGGAATAATAAATCGGTCCAACCTTTTTGCAATACCCTCTTTTCCAACTCTGCCATTACTCTAAGTCGATACCAAGACACAGGGAGTAACATCAATCAATTGTGCATTTTCCAAACCCGATCTAAAATACTGAGAAAGAGAATCATAAGGGTTCTCAGATCCCCAAAATTCTGATGCTGACAAGGTGAAATTTAGATCGCTTGCAACAATCAATGAGGGATCATTAAGAATACCACTATTAGAAATTTTATCCCATAAGTTTTGCCTGTAATGGTAAGGTCCATAGATATTGAGAATTCGTACGACTTTGTTCAAACAAAAAATATTTCATTTTAGAATAATTCCTACTTCCACACTAAAAGGAGTAAAATATGATTTTAGTGGATTTTACGCCACTAATAAACCTCCATATAAACCAGAAGCATCTTTACCGCAACAATTACAGCTTGGGAATAATTTAAGGAAAAAATCACATGCTTGAATACATGAAGACACAATTTCCTATAAAAGAATTAGATTAAGGGAAACAACTCTATTAACCTTTTAAAGGCGATTCTTTTAGGAGAACTAGAAATCCCCCTGATATTAAGAGTTAGATAGATCATTGAGAAACGTCAGAGAGGGGTAATTTTGCTCTAAGGACCCCAAAGTAAGAATCCAAAGGAGAAACAACAACAAGAACCTTCCCAATCTAGGTAATATCTGATAATTTAGGGTTTGAAAATAAAGGGCTTTGATATGTTGAAACCTTGGAAACCTTAACATATTTACACACTTGTTTTGAACCCTCTAGAGAAACGATGACAAAGGAATCAAGTCTTTAATTTCACCTTTCTTCCCCTTCTTTTTCCTAGCAGTTACATTCTGAAACCTAATGGAGGAGATGGGTATAATATAATCATCTTGGGACTTCCCCGAAAAGACTAGTAAAGATTCCTTCAAGGACCTAAAAAGATGAGAATTATCTGTAATAGTTTCGACTGGTAAAGAGGTACCAGGATGATAGGTGAAAAACTTTTGTGGTGCAGGTAAGGAAAGTTGGTCTTTAATAACAATAGGGATTTCAACAATATCTCGAGAGTGAGGAGGGTTTTCATTTAGCAATGGATTTAAGTATTCATTTAATGGTAATGAGACCTTTTTAGTCCTAAATCCCCAAAATCTAGGAGAAACTAAATCAAAACTCTCCACTTCATTAACTATAGGAGCATCTTCAACATTCTTTTCACCATCATTCCCAGCTAATAGAATATTTACCAGGTCCTCTCTATTCATAAACTTTTAAATAACGGAGATGGAGGATTTTAGCTTACCAAGAAACACAACCAATGAAGAATGATCAAGGGGAAGTTCCTATTGTAGATACAGATCTGACAGCTTTGATTCCCCCACCTCCGATGATGTATCCGATATATTTTATGACCAAGACAAATGAGAAGCATAATATTTATCCCTCATATTCCCTACGTCATGACATGAGAAACACCGAAAAAGGCACCTTCCAATAGTCCAATTTCTAAGTAAAAGAACCTTCATTGCAAATGAGATCAATATCTACTAGAAGACCTTCTAATGAATCCAACTCGACTAAAACCCTCGTCAATGTTGTATCTGTGGCTGCAAGGGTTTCTTCTTCCACAAGAATAAAGTGCCCAATGGAATTTGCAACAAAAGTAAACCCTCCAAAAACCCAACAATGTAAAGGAAAACTTGGTAAGATTACCCATAGGTGTCTTTTGGTAATTATTTTCATTACACTATATTCTAGTGTAATTAGCTAGCCCAAATCCGGGTTATGGAGAAAAATGTTCCATCTTCATACTATGATTGAATAAATTATTAATATATAAATGGATGATTGATTACAATGCATATGATTGCCTTAGATATGGCCTGGCCATCAAATATTGAAGAGACACTTCTCTTCATAAACTATATTTAATATTATTAATTACTATTACTAATGGTTACCTATTTATTTACTATTTTATTGTTGTAACATTGCCTTCCCTTAGTAAAGCTTTGTACTAAAATCTTAGATTATTGTTATCATCTTTTCATTCTCGTTTTGTGTTGAAATAACGTCATTAATTCCTTTATGTCTTTTGTTTTAGAACTTGTATTAGGTATGTGCTTGGTCTTTACGCAAAAGTTTGTCAATTTCCCTTCACTTGTAACTTGAATTTGTACTCCATTCTGTTTATTATTGCTGTCCCATTTTCCATGTACATCAATACGAGGAATATTTTTGTAAGTGACCATATCAAGCTTTGTTTTAGAAATTGCTTGTCCCACAATACTTAGGATGTCATCGGGTAACGTTTCCCTTTTATTATGATTACGAGTTAACTCGAGAAGTGTCGTCTCCTGAGGGTTCTCACACTCGAAATCGCCAGATAGTGTACATTTAGGTTTCTCCATGGCGATAGAATAATTAAGGTAGAATATGAATCTAAAATATATGATTTTTTTTACTCGAATTCCTTTGCATACTTTAGGATTCATCTTTTTTCATTGTATTGATCGTCATTAATATTATCAACAACACTAGGTTGAATCCTATTACGATCTTGGTCGAGCCCATTTTTATTTTTATCAATTATATTTATTGTTATTTTGGTCATTCCTAAGATATTTTATCTCCTTGTCTTGATCTACTTTGATGCTCTCATTTTTGTTGACATACTGGTCCAACATATTTGAGTTGTTGATATGGTTTGTACTAGACCTTAATTTTTCTAATACTTCCATTATTGTATTTTGCTTCTCTGTCATGACGCTTAAGTTTTGTTCCATGGTGCTTACGTTCTGTGTCATCACAGTCATCTTGTCATCTAAATCTTTTAGTTTCTCATTCATGATGTCTATTTTGTCATCAAGTCTTCTTTCTAATACTAGAACAACTTCGTCTTTGATTTCTTTCTTAAGTGTCACATTTATATTTTGCATTTCTTCCTTCAAGCTTTTTTGGTTGGCGACGAAAGCCTTGATGTCCTTCTCCAATTTTTTGATTTGGTCTTTTAGGTCTACCATGGTTTTGGTCTTTGTATGTGTAGGTGTGTACTTGGATGCTATTTTTTCCTTATGGAGAGTTAAAGACACTTAAATTCTTTGATAGATTTGATGAACTAATAATAATTTATAATAACAAATTTTTTTCCTTGGAAAAAGAGTGTAATTTTATTTCATCCACCAAGAACAAAATTACATTCTGTAGATACACATATATGTGTATTCAAAATAGCTAAAAAGATCATATGAGAAAGACTTTGAAGGCCTTCATTAAAAACCAAAAAAAGAGACATTGAAGTATTGATGCCATGTTTCATCAAGTAGACATGTACAAATTTAAAGTCTTTTAACCACCTGTTCATGTGATTTTTCTGCTTTGTTCAAGTAAACAGTCCTTTGTCAAAATAAATAATTTCTGACAATAGTAAATAGAATATCATAGAGTGTATAGGAACCTGCAAAAAGAATAGAACGCCGATCATTCTATAAAATTCCTGTGGTAGTATTCATGAATACTTCCCTCATTCAGTTCCTTTATCTTCCAATGCCCCAGGGCCATCTACGTCCCCTCCTTCGAGAATTTTCCCACTTTTTGGTTGTTTTCCCTGTAAACATGTCTGCAATAAAAAGTAGCAAATGTGTTGATAATATCTTTAATAGAAGATAAAACGTTGTGAAGTCTTAAGTTTCTGCAGTGTTGAGTTCTAGTTTTCCAATTGATAAGATTCATTGAATCTCCACAAACATTAAGAGTTATGCACCCTTTCTCTGTTACAAAAATGAGGAGAATTTTAAGGCTCAAAATTTTTGCATGATTATTGTTGCCTTTCCCTAGACCCACTGTCATTTCAAAGAAATGTGTCTTTGAGAGAAAAACCAGTGCTCCTCCATCAAAAAAACCGCAAGGGGCTGTCTTATAAATTTCTACATCCAATACCTCCCTTTGTCTAGCAACTTTGATATGTTGTGGAAAAACCGTGAGAATACCACAAGAAAGACCAGTTGTGATTCCAGGAGTGCATGCTTTATCAGCAAAAATGAAATTGATTCGAGCAAACCATACTCCCCAAATGACAAGCAGAGGGAGGGCTCACCCAGAATCTAGAGGGTCCACTATCCTCCAATTCTCCCAAGCTTGGAGGACAATGTCTCCCCTCCATCTAGATGACATGTAAAGAGCCTTCAAACATTCTCTCCAAACTTCATTAATATAAGAACAATGGAGAAAAAGATGGGAGACAGACTCACCATCCGACTTACAAAGAGTACACCAGCCTCGTCCCTGAAAGCTCCTTTTCTGCAGATTAGCCCAAGTTGGTGCCTTATTCTCCAGGATACACCACATGAAGATCTTGGTTTTGGGGGGAATTTTGATTTTCCACCGTTTATTCCAGCACCATATTGGTTCCCTTTACATACCGTTAGCACTAAGTTTAATATAACCCATCTTGAGGGTGTATACGCCTCGTGGATCCACATCCCAAATAATAAGATCCCCCCTATATCGAAGAAGAATATGTGCTCTATTCAAAGCACCAAGAAGCCTCTCCAAGGCCCTTTCATTAGGTTCTGATAACCCAAAGTCCGATGTTGGTCTCTAGGACTGAGACCAAGGATTCTCCTGAATAAGAGAAGCAAATTAAGAGAGATAAACAAGGCCTCTCTGCCTCAAGGCCTCCACAGTGTGTCCTGGGAGTCTATGCTTCTGAGAGCAGGAAACCCACGAGTCCTCACCTACCTTAAGCTTCCTATCATTTCCTACATGCCAAGCCAGATTTGATTCAATAACCCCAAAGGACAACACCATTGCTTTCCATATTACTGAGCCACCTGTATGAGATTTCCTAGGGATTCTTATCCAATCATCAATGGAATCAGGGGCTATGTATTTTTGGATGATCACTTTAGACCACAGGATAACCGTAATTAGAAGTCTCCACCCCCCACCTTGTCTGCAAGAGATTTTGCAAACAAGAAGATGTTTTTGAGACCCCATCCCCCCAGTCCTTTAGGAATAGAACTATTCTCCCTACGAACCCAAGGAGTCACATGTGCTTCATGCTTACCACTGCATAGAAATCTAAAGCAGATTCCTTTGGCTTCTTCCAGCATGCCTTTTGGAATCCAAGAAAGTGACATCTACTAGACTGGGATTTATTCTAACACAACCATTACAAGCACTAGCCTTCCTGCTCAGGAAATCCATTTATGACTCCATACTTTCAGGTGATTTTCCAGCTTGTCCAAGAGCCACTTCTAGTCCTACTTTTGATATTCATTGGGCCTTAAGAAAAACCCAAGGTATTTCATTCCCTCATCCCTACCCTCCAAGTCAAAAGGAAAAAACCTTCTGAAATCCTGTACCTCTTAAGCCCTGAGAAGATGCAATGTTAAAGTTGATTTCCTTGAATTTATCTCCATCCCCGTGGCTTTGGAGAAGAGATCCAAAATGCCCCGAATGGTATTTGAGTCTCTCATTTATCCAGAGCAGAAAATGAGGACATCATCAACAAAAAATAGGTGGGTAATTTGCATAAATTTAGATATTTGTATGCCCTTCAAGGTTCCATGGCTCTTTGCATCCCTTATCATCCTACTCATACCTTCATCTACCAATAGGATGAGTAGAGGGGATAATGGGTAGTCCTGTTGAAGCCCTCTGTCAGCATGGAAAAAAGGGGAGGAAACCCATTTAACGAGGATTGAAAAAGAGACTGTAGTGATACAACTCATGATCCATCTGATAAAAGCAATTCCAAAGCCAAGATGAGTCAACAACATACGAATGTAAATCCAACTAACTTTGTCAAAAGATTTGGACAAATCAATTTTAAGTATTTCCCCTCTGATTTTTTTCTATTTTAGGCTATGAAGCCCTTCCTGAGAAACTCCAATGGCTTCGTGGATCTGTCTCCCCTCCAAAAAACCAAATTGTTCTTCCGAGATGTTTATAGATAAGATTTCCTCAATTCTTCTTGCAATCACCTTAGAGACCACCTTGTAGATACAATTACAGAGTGAGATGGGTCTAAAATCATTCATAGAAACATGATTGTCAACTTTTGGGATTAAAGCGATGAATGTTGAATTGAAACTAGCCGAGATCCTTCTAGAGATTCTAGTACCCTCTACAACTTTCAGTAAATCTCCTCCCATGAGATCATACAATTCCAGAAGAATTCAATCCTCCAACCATCGGGACTAGGGATTTTATCATTTTGAAAACTGTGAAGAACTTCCTTCAGTTCCTCTTCTAAGACTTCTTCCATGAGGGTCTTATTGTCTTCTTCCTCCATGAACCTTGGAAAGAGTTGAGCAATTATGATGACTTCTACAATAGATGCATGTGCAGGACCTTCAAAGAGTTTCTTGAAATGATCCACCACATTCCTAGCCATACCATCGAAGGTGGTATGTGTATCTCCATGTTCATCCAGTAAACTACATATTGTGTTTGTAGCTTTCTTTCCTCTAGGATAAGCATGGCAGAACTTGGTATTTTCATCCCCACATTCTAGCCAAGTAGCCCTTCCTTTTAATCTCCACATCTCCTCCTTCTCTAACAATAGTGTGTTCCTTTTGCCTTCCAGCCTGATAAATGTGTCTTTATCCCTCTGAGTCAACACACCCCCTCCATCCTTCTCAAGTAATTTAGAAAGGTCCCTTTCAACTTGTTCCAATTCCCTATCCTCTCGACGCCTCTTTTCCATAGACCATTCTTTGATAGCTTCCTTTAAATTTTTGAGATTTGCTACAAATTGGAAGGCCACAGATCTCCCAAGACTCGGGTCAAAGGGGAGCCAGTTGGAAGAGATCAATAATTTAAAGGAGTCATCTTTTAACCAGGTTTTATTGAACTTCAATGGACTTGGGGGTTTTGATGGTCCATTTTTTAATTCCAGAAAGATAGGTAGGTGGTTTGACTTCCCACCACACCCCACCCATTACCTAATTTTATGATGCATGTCCACCAAATGGTCAACCACCAGGAAATGATCCAACCAATTTTCCACTCTCCCATCTCCACATCTATTTTTTTTCCAAGTCGGCTTAAGAATGTTGGGTTCAATATCAAGCCAATTCCTTTCTACCAGCTTTTGAGTAATAGAATCCATCAGTAGATCAACACAATCATGAGGCCCCCATACCTTAGAATGCCCCAAGGAGAAATTAAAATCTCCCCTTAAAATCACCATACCTCCTCCCAACAAAGAGTTGTTAAAAAGAGAGTCCCAAAATGGGATCCTATTTAAATGCAAACCATAGATATTAAAGACAATGAAGGATACCTCGAGAACCAAGGCCTTGAATTCCAATCCAAGAACCGATTCCATTCCCCAAATATTCAAAACCGTAACAAAAATTTCATTCCAACTGATAGCCAACCCTCCAGAGAGGCCTTAAGCATCCAGGGTCTCAAAATTCCACCATGGGAACCAACTTCCCAACCTATCTTTGACCACTTCTCCTACTCCTAAAGTTTCTTGTAGTAACGAAATATCAGGGTGTTCTAGGCTTACCACCCTCTTAAGTGTTGATCTTTTATGGGGACCAACCATACCTCGACAGTTAAAAGACATAATCTTCATCTACGTCCCTTCTTCTGGGCACGCACTACTCTAAGTGCCCTCTCAATGGACTATTGTTTCCCTTCCAGGAGATCTTTTTTTGCTTTGGATTGTGCCTTAGCAATGAAATATTTCCTTCATCTCCCCTTAGAGGTCAAGTTTGAAGTTTTACCCAGACCCCTTGTGCCCAGCTTGGAGCATAATCTAAGGAATATTTGAAATCTGTCGAGTCAGGGGGGAAAAGTGGGGAGTTAACTTCTTCAATGATAGGTTCAACTTTCGAAGGTAGTGGGGATTCCTCCAAAATTGCGGCAGAGATAGGTAGAATAACCCGTTTAGGTGAAGACGTGATGGTTACATTTTTTATCCCTTCTACCCAGTCTAAATCAGAAAGATTAAGAGATTTTGCAATGAAATTAAAGGAAGGGGAGAAAGTGAAAGTACCTAGAAATCGGCTCCCCTTCAAATGCTAAATGTCAACATGTCTGTCCACCTCCACCATCGGCAGAGGCCCCGTGTCCTCATCCTCTTGACTATTGTCCTCAACTTCAACAATAATAGGAACCAAAAGTGTTGGGGGTTGAGAAAAGGATGATCCAGCGAGTCCTTTAGTCACCCCTGCCTCTTCTGCAACAAACATTTTCCGATGTCCATTGAGGGTTCGAACTGGAAGATTACAGTCTGATACTGGATGTCCATAGGCGTGGCGTCTCCTACAACGAAAAGGAATATTTTCATAATCCAATAATTGCTTGATGCGAAAAGGTCCCCAACTTAACATCATATCCTCCACTAGCTCTTCAAGGATATTGAGGTTGACCAGTATCTTGGCAACCTTCTGCATTTTGGTCTCAAGAAATGAGAGATCCACTTCAAGAAACGTACCTTGAATGTTACCAATGTTTTTCAGGTGATCTTCGGTCTAGTATTGTAAAGGGAGCCCAAGCAGTCTCACCCACAAGGGCACAATATCGACTCTCTCCCTGCTCGCATCAAAGAGAGGATGCCAAGGTTTGATCAACAAGGGTGTGTGATCCACCGACCAATTGTGCACTAGTACCCACTGTAGGTGTTCTAACAGGTGGAATTTGAACGTGAACCATCCTCTAGTGAGCGTGACCACATATGAGACCAAACCCAGGGCCACAAGCCAACTAGCCTTAGCCCACTTCACCATTGTCTGCAATGGAAAACTTCTCCCCAAGGCACACCCAAACAACGTTTGGGTAGTCATGTGCAAAATATGGTGCCAACCAACGTTTTCACCCAGAGCGTAGTATAATATGGTGCCAACCAACGTTTTCACCCAGAGCGTAGTATAGCCCACCCTCCTAGATTTAACCCAACTTTTGCGTTTTCCCCTATGTGCTCCTCTGTTCTCGGCCTTGCCTTCAGATTCACTACTTGAGCCAGTGCCAAAATCCCCTTCCAAAACTGGGCTAGGGAAACCCCTCTTTTCCAAAGGCCCAATGAACCGGCTTAAAGACCCTTGTTCCACCACATGTAGGGTTTCGCTTCCTCCAGGGGGATATGTACCACCGTAAGATGCCACTGCAGGACCCAAAACTATTAAGCCCCGAGCAGCCTAAGAGCCTGCAAATGCCATCACCACTGACCAGGTTGGGTCCCCAAACCCCTCCTTCCAAAGAGAACCTTTACCTGAAACAATCAGTGCAAACTCAGGTATTTGGAAAGGAGAGGGAGAAGATAGCAGGAAATACGAAGGGGTGAACCCTTCCACAATCTGAACAAGTGAAAAAACATGCCCTAAACATCCTCCAACCCAAGTCAAAGGAGGGGCCTCCACCTCAGCAACCCCACTTACAACTGGAAAAACCCAAATGTCTTCCGACTCTAGAGGATGAGTGGAGTAGCAAACTAGATCGTCCTTTGTAACGGTAACAGTAAAAGGTAAAAATAGTAAAACCTAGCAATACCTGTCAGCCAGAAAATCATGCGCCCTAGACCGATGAGAACCTCGAGAGGACTGTGATAGTGGGAAAACTCCAAGGAAAAAAATCCTACCCCATGGCAGTTGTACCCATCAACATGTCGTTCAAAGTCTACAAAGCCATGGGTGCCCTGTTAGGAACCCATGTCAATCCTTCTCTTTACCGTGTTAGTATATTGTTTTTGGACGCATATGCTTTGTAAATCGTCCCATAGTAATTGTTGATCCATAGTTTGTGTTATTGTTGTTGGGCGCATATGCTTTGTAAGCCACCTGTAGTATTTGTTGATCCATAGTTTATATTGGCCCATGGTTTTGACCCATAGTATTGGCTCCTATTTTTACTATATAAGTGTGTGTTGAGGCCAAGGAAGGCACCGTGAAGTTATTTTGTATTGAGCTTGCTCAAAGGAGTTTGCCCCCTCGAAGTGGCCTGTTATTAATATAAAAGTGATTTTGAGTTTCGCTGCTATATCGTGTATTTTGATTACTTGTTTACTGCAGGGTCCTCACATTGAGAAGTGGAATGTGTCCGGGTTGTATTGAGTATATTGTTGTTGGACGCATATGCTTTGTAAGTCGTCTCAACTGTGTCCATGTAAAAGCATCCTTTTTCAACAGAGCATTTAATGGAGCTGCAAGCTTCCCATAATCCTTGAAAAACTTGCGGTAGTAGCCAGTCAACCCCAAAAAACCACGAAGGCTCTTGAGTGTCTTAGGAGGCGGCCAATTGTTCATGGCAGCGATTTTGGCAGGATCCACATGAACCCCTTGTGCTGAGATAATGTGCCCGAGATACTCAACTTCCTTTTGGCCAAAAACACATTTAGACTTTTTGGCATGGAGATGATGATCAGAGAAAAGTTGCATTACAAGAGCTAGATGCTGGAGATGTTTAGCCCATGGTTTACTGTAGATGAGGATATCATCAAAAAATACCAGAATGAATTTCCGCAAATAGGGTCGGAATATTTTATTCATCAAGGACGGGAATGTGGAAGGAGCATTAGTGAGACCAAAGGGCATGACCAAAAACTCATAGTGGCCATCATGTGTGCGGAAAGTTGTTTTAGGGATATCATCCTCATGAACCCGAATTTGATGATACCCAGAGCGAAGATCCAACTTGGAGAAAAATTGAGCACCATGAAGCTCATCAAGAAGCTCATCAACAACAGGAATTGGAAAATTATCCTTGATGGTGAGGTGATTAAGTGCTCAGAAGTCAATGCAGAGGCGCCATGACCCATATTTTTTGTGGACAAGAAGAACTGGTGAAGAAAAGGAACTTATGCTTGGGCGAATAATACCTTGCTTCAGTAAGTCCCTAACGAGGAGTTCAATCTCTGTTTTTTGGTGAAATGGGTAGCGATAGGGCCTGATGTTGGGAGGAATGCTACCAGGAAGGAGCTGAATACGATGGTCCTCTGGTTGTGAAGGTGGAAGTCCCACTGGTTCAGCAAAAACACTTGTATATCGATCCAGAATTTGTTGGAGATCCAAAGGAGTAGTGGGGGCCACTGATAGTTGCATTTGAATGGAATGGCGCTGAGCGATGACACCATGGGAACTCTTCGTAAGGATTTTTTCCATGCGATGTGAACTGATGATGCTGAGAGACCCTGGTTGTAATCCTTTCAATGTGTGTTTGTGTCCATCGGGGGAGAACTGCATCCAAAGTTCAACAAAATCCCATAATATGGGGCCAAGTGTGCGCAGCCATTGAACGCCCAAAACCACATCACATCCACCTAAGGTCAAGGAAAACATGTCAGAGCGGAGGTTATAATCTCCCATAGAGATACACACATTACGACACTTCCCTTTGCAAGGTAAGGTGCCCCCATTGGCAACCATGACTTCAAAGTTGGAGCAAGAATGGATAAAACAATCAGCTTGTTTGGCGATCCGAGGGTCAATGAAATTATGAGTTCTGCCAGAATCAATGAGTATTGTAAGAGGAAGCTTCTTGAAGTAACCGCGTACCCGCATTGTTTGGGGGGCAGTGACTCCAGCTAAAGCATGGAGGGATATCTCGGGCTGGTCGTCCTGAGATGGAGGGTTAGTAGGCGGCTCCTGAGTGTCAACCGAAGCATCCATTGTATCGGAAACTTCTTCACCAATTTCAGAGGCAGGTGGAGAATCCACATCCAAGAGATAGAGCTTTTGTTGAACACATTGATGTCCTCGACTGAATTTCTCATCACAATTATAACAAAGCCCTTTTTCTCTACGTGCCTGCATCTCTATTTCAGACAAATGCTTGATTGGAGGTGAGCGAGGAGCTGGCGGAATGGGAGGTCGTTGAGAACCCATAGTTCGAAAGAGAACAAAAGGGGATTTGGAGCGTTGTTGGGCTGCCATCTTGTCTTCTGCCAACTTATCCAACCCTAGGGCTTCCATCATTGTGTTGGGACTGAACATTTTGACCTCAGAGCGAATTGCATCCTTTAGACCACTGATAAAACAACTCCGGTAGAAGTCATCAGGTAATCCTTTAGTGTGATTAGCTAGTTTCTCAAATTCAGTTTGATACTCTTTCACAGTGCCAATTTGGTGAAGTTTAATGAGAGCTCCTATGAAGTCATCAAAATCACTAGGACCAAATCAATGCAAAAGGAGCTGGCAAATATCA
>LPNX010691792.1:120015-142047 GCA_001517045.1 Pseudotsuga menziesii | reverse complement strand
GAATACGGTGGCAAAATTTGAAGGCGTTTGGGTGAAAATCGAAGGAGTTATCGCAAACCCTAAAAATAGACAAATGTGGGATTTCGGGTGTTGGGAAGTGGAATTTGGGATAGGGTCTTAAGGAATGAAATATGCAGAATGGAATTGCAGAGGTGTCAGTGAAATTTCAGGGAGAACAGAGTTGAAACCAAGGAGATCTGCAACGATGCGAAAGTGATCAGAAACATTGGAATCTGCAACGACGCGGAAGTGATCGGCAACAGATGGATCTGCAACGGCACGGAACTAACCGGCAACAGTTCTGGACAGAGGAAATATGTGATTGTGCAACTGAAAATAGATATGGACCCCAGGTATGTGCGGCTTCCTATCGGTTCAAGGGATTCACTCGACCACCAATGCTGTCTGACGGCTTGCGTATTGGGGCAGTACCCCTCACTCCACGGCTCAGGTAAAACTGATAACCGCTTGGCCACAAACGACAGCTCTTGGTTTACCTCACGGGTGGGAACTAGTCAATCAGGTAGGGGTCGTTGTCCTTTTTGCTGGCAGGTCCTCTCAATGGGCCAGCTACTTCGGGGTTCCTATGGTACTCCTCACAATGAGTTTTAGGGCTTATGCCCAAGTACTTCCCACAATTAAGCGGATAGGGATTATTCCCATATCCGAACCTGCAACAGAAGCGAAAAAAAATTTGGGCAGAAATTTCACCCAACGAGCCCAAGAAAGCGCTCTGATACCAGATGTGAACACAAACTATGGATCAAAAATTACTATGGGATGACTTACAAAGCATATGCGTCCACAATAATATACTAACACGGTAAAAAGAAGGATTGACATGGGTTCCTAACATCCCCTCCCCCTTAGAAAAAGCTTTGTCCTCAAAGCTTTAGATGTGGAAATTGTCGCTGAATCTGAAGGAGTGGTTCCCATGTAGCATCCTCGAGCTGCATTCTGTGCCATTGAATTAAGACCTCTGTGATAGAGCGAGAGCGAAGCTGACGAGTGCGCTTATTGAGGACAGCCTCCGGCTCCAAAAAGATGGATCCTTCATTATCCAGTTCTGGTAAAATAGTCTGGCCTTTGATGTTGGTGCCAAGAACTTTCTTCAGACAAGAGACATGAAATACTGGATGAATGCAGGAAGAAGGCGGAAGTGCCAATTTATAAGCAACAGACCCAATCTTTTGAAGAATCTTATATGGCCCATAGAACTTTGGAGCGAGCTTATGACGCCCTTTAAGTTTTAGTGAGGATTGCTTGTAAGGCTGGAGACGAAGAAAAACCATATCACCGGCTTCAAAAGTGCGCTCAGAACGGTGCTGATCAGCTTGTTGCTTCATGCGATTTCTTGCCATGTGAAGGTTTTCGCGCAAAATGTGAAGAACCTGATCGCGGTTTCGAAGGACCGCGTTAACTACCTGAACTGGAGAACTGCTGGGGGTGTAAGGAAGAAGAACTGGCGGTGCCTGACCATAAACTGCTTCATATGGAGTCATTTTAGAGGCAGTGTGGTAAGAGGTATTGTACCACCATTCAGCGAGAGGGAGCCACTTTTCCCACTGATGTTGTTGCTCAGAGGAGAAGCAACGAAGATAAGTTTCCAAGCATTTATTGATAATTTCAGTCGGACCATCCGTTTGGGGGTGATAACTTGAACTCATCTTCAGTTTGGTGCTAGTGTGGTGAAAGAGTTCTGTCCAAAAATGACTGGTGAAAGTCGCATCACGATCTGAGACAATGGAAGAAGGCATTCCATGAAGACGAAAGATCTGGTCTAGGAAAATTTGAGCAACTAAAGAGGCTGTATAGGGATGGTTGAGAGCAAAAAAATGACTATATTTGGAGAGGCGATCAACCACAACCAAAATCACAGTCTTCCCTCCAAATTTAGGGAGCCCTTCAATGAAATCCATAGAAATATCTGTCCATATCTGGGTAGGTATGGGCAAGGGCTCGAGCAATCCCGGGAGGGGTGTTGTTTCACCCTTATTGCGCTGGCAGGTATCACATTCAGCCACCATCTGTTGAATTGTCCTTTTCATGCCCTGCCAAAAGAAGTTGCGTCGTGCCCGTTCATACGTTTTGAGGAAACCAGAGTGCCCAGCTGACGGAGAAGCATGGAGTTCATAGAAGATAGCTTGTTGAAGAGCTGTGTTCTGGGGAAGCACCAGACGACCCTTGTATCTCAGTGAAGCACCATCCCAAGAGTAATGTGGGACAACAAAAGGGTTGTTGTCCAAGTGTTGGATGATGTGAGATAATGAAGAGTCATTGACATAACCCTGTTGAACCGATTGCAACCAATTTGGAACAGGCATAGAAATAGCGGAAAGAGAACCTTGGTCATCAAATGTGCGAGAAAGGGCATCCACCACAATATTGTCCTTACCCTTCTTATAAGTGATCTCATAGTCATAACCCATGAGTTTGCTAACCCATTTTTGTTGTGCTGGGGAGGATACACGCTGTTCTAGGAAATATTGCAGACCCTGGTGATCAGTCTTGATGCAGAAATGATTCCCTAAGAGGTAGGGTCGCCACTTTTGTACTGCATGCAGAATAGCCATCATTTCCTTCTCATATGTAGAGGCAGCTAAATTCTTACCGAAAAGGGATTTGCTGGTGAACGCAATGGGGTGTTCATCTTGAAGGAGAACAACACCAAGTCCATTGCCGCAAGCATCACTCTCAATAGTGAAGGGCTTGGAAAAATCGGGCATAGCTAGAACAGGTGTAGTACACATAGCTTGTTTCAGCTTGTCAAATGCACACTCAGTAACATGTGTCCATGTAAAAGCATCCTTTTTCAACAGAGCAGTTAATGGAGTGGCAATCTTCCCATAATCCTTGACAAACTTGTGGTAGTATCCAGTCAACCCCAAAAAACCACGAAGGCTCTTGAGTGTCTTAGGAGGCGGCCAATTGTTCATGGCAGCGATTTTGGCAGGATCCACACGAACCCCTTATGCTGAGATAATGTGCCCGAGATACTCAACTTCCTTTTGGCCAAAAACACATTTAGACTTTTTGGCATGGAGATGATGATCAGAGAAAAGTTGCATTACAAGAGCCAGATGCTGGAGATGTTTATCCCATGTTTTAATGTAGATGAGGATATCATCAAAAAATACCCGAATGAATTTCCGCAAATAGGGTCGGAATATTTTATTCATCAAGGCCTGGAATGTGGAAGGAGCATTAGTGAGACCAAAGGGCATGACCAAAAACTCATAGTGGCCATCATGTGTGTGGAAAGTTGTTTTAGGGATATCATCCTCATGAACCCGAATTTGATGATACCCAGAGCGAAGATCCAACTTGGAGAAAAATTGAGCACCATGAAGCTCATCAAGAAGCTCATCAACAACAGGAATTGGAAACTTATCCTTGATGGTGAGGTGATTAAGTGCTCGGAAGTCAATGCAGAGGCGCCATGACCCATCTTTTTTGCGGACAAGAAGAACTGTCCAGAACTGTCCAAGGGGATATGTACCATCGTAAGATGCCACTGCAGGACCCAAAACTGTTAAGCCCCGAGCAGCCTAAGAGCCTGCAAATGCCATCGCCATTGACCAGGTTGGGTCCCCAAATCCCTCCTTCCAAAGAGAACCTTTACCTGAAACAATCAGTGCAAACTCAGGTATTTGGAAAGGAGAGGGAGAAGATAGCAGGAAATACGAAGGGGTGAACCCTTCCACAATCTGAACAAGTGAAAAACATGCCCCAAACATCCTCCAACCCAAGTCAAAGGAGGGGCCTCCACCTCAGCAACCCCACTTACAACTGGAAAAACCCAAATGTCTTCCGACTCTAGAGGATGAGTGGAGTAGTCAACTAGATCGTCCTTTGTCACGGTAACAGTAAAAGGTAAAAATAGTAAAACCTAGCAGTACCTGTCAGCCAGAAAATCATGCGCCCTAGACCGATGAGAACCTCGAGAGGACTGTGATAGTGGGCAAAATCCAAGGAAAAAAATCCTACCCCATGGCAGTTGTACCCATCAACATGTCGTTCAAAGCCTACAAAGCCATGGGTGCCCAGATCTCCCAGCGCACATGCAAGCTCCCCCCAGGGTTTTCTAGTTTCCAATTTATAATAACAATTATTATTAGGATTATTGAATAGGATTCAAAGTAAAAAATAAAAAATAAAAAATAATATTTAAATATTTTTATTCTTAATTTCCTTTCGAAATTTTAAAATTTAATAAAAAACTAAATATTAATATCATAGAAATTATATAATATTTAAATTTCTTTTTTTATTAAACGTTTTAGGGTTGAATAGTGGCAATGTACAGAACTAGAACAATAGTGATGGGAGCGCTGGAGTACAACAACAACGACGACGGGCAAAGGAGAGAGCACACAAGTGGGAGGGCTTGCAAGTGCAAGGGTGGTTGGTGAAAGTGGAGCAAAGGGCGTGCAAGCGCGTGAGTGTGCGGGGAGTGGAGGGAAGGCTAGCTTGGAGAGTGTAGTGACATGTACATGCAAAGGGAGGGGCGTGGAGCTTGGAGAGTGTGCAGGCTGGGGAGGAGAGAAGGCAATGAAATATTGGATGGGCGTGGGGATTGTGCAAAAGGGAAAGGGTGCGATGGGGAGGAGCGATAGCTTAGGGAGTGTGTAGGCTGGGGATGAGAGAACTGTGGAGAGGAGCGTGGGTTTGCAACTACGTAGGGGTGCGAGGGAATGGATAGTTAGGTGCATGGGAGAAGATGGAAGCGATGGAAGGTGAAGGGGGAGCGGAAGTGGAGAGAATGCATAGGAGAGCGAAGGTGGTTGCATAGGCGTGAAGGAGTGGGTCGCACATGTGTGAAGGAGTGGGTTGCATAGGAGTAAAGAAGAAGAGTGTAATGCGATCACAGGGAATTAATTTGGATGCAGGGACGGGTGGACATAGGGGCTGCAACAGAGCAATGACAAGATAAAGTTGGTAGGAGGGAGAGGTGGATGCGACCGAGGAGATGGACTCGGTTTGCAGATGGAGGTGTAGGTGGTGCAGAAGTGGGCGAATGGAAAAGGGGGGAGTACGATGGAAGAGATTGAGAAATGGGGTTACGATGGAGAATAAATGTAGCAGAGGGGAAAATTAGGAGTCGATGAGCCAAATCTAAGCTCAGAGTAGGAGGAGCGAATCAACTCTGATACCAATGTTACACCGTATCCTAGTGTAATTAGCTAGCCCGTATCCGAGTTATGGAGGAAGATGTTCCATCTTTATAATATGATTGAATAAATGATTAATATATAAATGGATGATTGACTACAATGGATATGGCCTGGCCATCAAATATTGAAGAGAGAATTCTCTTCATAAACTGTATTTAATATTATTAATTACTATTACTGATGGCTACCTATTTATTTACTATTTTATCGTTGTAACATTTTCCTTCTAGGGATTAAAGGTAGCGTGCCACCTAAAGAAAACCAAGGAACCCTTCTCAATGACCCATAACCTCTCCACAATAGTTTGCAGACTTTTTTCAGTTAAGAAATGAAAGCTCAACCAACTGTTCATCAAAATATTTACCATTGGAGTGTAATTTATCAAGGGCTTCCAACAAGCTGTCATCCAAGCGATAATTTATGGCATGGACATCCTGATATATTCAAAGCATCCCAAGAGTGTTATTTTCGAAATCTCTAGCACCATGTCAAACATTACATCTTTACCCAGAAAACATACCAACTTCCTTTTCTTGGCTTTTTCTTGCTTTAATTTCCTACGTCTCAGCCCAATTTCACTAGAAAGTCTTCTATGGAAACCCTCAGACTCTGCTTCAACATCTTTGGAAGAAAACTTTAGTAGTTTCGATCGAGGCGTATAAACCCTAGCATCAGCTTGTGGTTTTCCCTCTCCCATCCTTCCTAAAATCATATGCATACTCTACCAAAGCATGAGGGTTTGCCCTAAAACCTCGAGCTCATGGAGAGACAAGGACATTTGTCCTTCTTGCATCAAGCGGAATAAACGAACTCATGGCACCCGTCTTATCAGAAGAGCCCAATATATACCCACCTGTCCTATTCTCCACAACTGTTTGGGAGCCCATAGGCCTCAACCCCTTTTCTGTGACAAAACCAAACCTAAAGCTTCCCACTTTTTCTCTTGATTGATACTAAGCCTTCCTTACATCCTACTTTTTATGTTGATTGGTACTAAACCTCCCTTACATGCTACCAGGGATGGAATTTGACGGGTAAATTCCCGTCATGGGTCATTTTACCTGTCAAATACAACTAAGATTTTACTAAGACCGTCAAAATCTGGCTTAGAATACAGAAAACGTTTCAGATTTTGATTGTTATTGACAATTTTGACGGCTGTCTGCCATTTGAAATTCCAACCCTGCATGCTATCGATCTTAAAAAACCAATTCCTTTCCATTGAGTTACCATATTACTTATAATATTAATTAAAAAAATGTTTACAACATTGTTTACACTATTATATAAATAAAAGGACAATACTAAAAACGAAAATAATATATTCGATTACATTTCTTTCTTTTTTATATATTTTTATTATAAAAACCAAAGTAAAATCCATGAAATTGTTTGATTTATGGGCCTGTCAAAATTTACTGCCATCGGCGCGCTTAATCGGCGCCTGCTTTTTCTTCTTTAGTGCCATAGACGCGCTTAGTGGGCCCCTGCTTATTCTTTGTTTTTTCTCTCCGCCTTTCTTTATTACCATATTACTTTTTTTTATCTCTCTCTAATTTTTATTGCCATCGGCGGCGCGCTTTATGCCTCTTCTTTGGACTACAAAACCACGAACACTAGTAGCTTATCTGCATAGGGTTTGATGTTTTATCAAAACTATTTTGAGCATGGAGGAACGAGACATGTTAATCTGTAATGGCCTCTACCAAGATGAAGATTTTCTCTTCCATAATTTACTTGGGGTACAAATGACGGTTGAATGTTCATCTTCAGTTATCAATCCTTCTGATCTTCGTTGGACGAACAAAAGTACAAATTTTTGTTCAGAACTGTGCAGTCATTTAAGGGTTTTATTTTTCAATCGAGGATTTCTAAGATCATTGCCATCTAGGATTGGAGAGCTCAAAAATCTCAGATCTTAATTGGATTCCACATGAAATACCCCAACTTACTTCATTGATTACTCCTAGACCAACTGCGGAACCTTAAGCGCCTACAAGGGCTTCAAAAATCTGATGCAAGATTGGAACCAGGAATAAAATCAGGAATCAAAGAGGGTATGATGGGAAGTTGGTTGGAGATGAGACACTTATGAGTGCATGCTGGGAACGTGGTTGGAGATGACGCACTTATGGTTGCATAGCATTCAAGATTTAGATTATATGATGGAGGATATACAAAGTTTCTTCCAGACTCACACGGGGTGAGCCTTGCCAATTGTAAGTTTCAATAAATCCAAAGCTCCTGTAAGGGTTTCAAAATTCTGATGCAAAATTGGAACCCGGTATAAAGTCAGGAATTAAAGAGGGCATAGTGGGGAAGTGGTTGGAGATGAAGCACTTATAAGGCCACGCAGTATTTGAGATTTTCACTATGTGATGGAGGACCTTCTTCAAGGCACGAAGAAGCTACATTTGGAAAGTCTCACATGGGTAAGTCTTTTCGATTGCAAGTTTCAACATCTTGAACATGTTACTTCGTTATGAGCAAAGAACAATAATGGGAAAGATTCAGTGATTTTTTCTGTGAAGGAAAATATTGTAGAAAAGGTAACTGTAATGCTTATTTGTTAAACTTTTATCTATTTCCGTTATAAAGGTAATGGTGTTTAATGTATAAGACCTGCGATGTACATGACCTGTTTTATAACTTTTGGTTCACAATTTTTCTACAAGAAACCACAATGACATTACCATTAACGGAGACGAGGAAGGCGAGCCAGGGTTTTAGGAATGAAGATTTTAACATTGACCAAGCTTTATAGCAATGATTAACTCATGAGAAAACCTTAGAATTTCTTAGCAGGACCTTCACAAGGGGTGTTTACATCTGTGATTCTAGTATTCTCTTTTTAGTTAAATGCTTCATTTATTACACAGAAAACAATATGTACAAATAATACAACATATCTACGAACTATGAGAATATACTCTTCTCTTAGCGCTACAATCTTTTGTGACACTGTGCTAGTATTAGTAAATTGGCCTCATGGGAGATGTATAACTCAAATTGTGAAAATTTGGTGAATGTCTTTGATCTTGTACTATAAACTGAACACCATTTTATGGGGATAATGCATATGCTGTTAACTGCAAAAGAGTGTGAATTTGCTTGATTGAAATGTTTAGCTTTGATGATATTATAGGCACATATTTACAGAGAACAGGCCATAATGTGCTACTTTTGTGTTAAACATGGATTCTAGATCTGATAAACTGTCACCTTTAAGAATTTGACATATGACCTGCCTGCCTGATCTTTGAGCATACTTATTGATTGCACTAATGTGGCATTTAATGATGCAAAGGGTAGTGAGTTTTTCTTTAGACCATGAAGGTTGATTGAACTGGCATTGAATTGTTACTCATCTAGTAGTGTTCATAATCAGCATTGGTATATTTGCATGATCATCAGATTATTTCGGAAAAGTTCTCTTTTTGTTAGAGGTAATTTTGTTAGGCAATGAAAGGGATTATATTTGGGGTCTGAGTGTTTGGGTGTTAAGCCTTAAGCGTTAGAAAGGGTGCGATTGTCTCTTGGTAGACTAAACTAGGACACCTTGCAAGGGTTATCAAGAAACAACAAAAGTGGTGATGCTGAAAACCAGTAGATACCATGCTCCACAAAAATGGTGATGCTGAAAACCCAGTAGATACCATGGACTCAATCCCGTTAAATAATGCTTGCAGCAATCCCTATACACGCTCAAGGGAACAAGGGTCCTTCTGTATCTGTTGGTTTGAAAAAATATAAGATAGAAATTTCAATGAAAGGGTTCAAGTGGTAAGTTGTGGTCTTACCCAATAATCGGCTTGTATTGCTTGGAATAGATACTGCCCAATAATTGTACATGGTTCTCCTTAGATCTTAACATCTACAATGCACTTGGTTATCATGGTGTTATAAATGCTCCATCTACTATCGTTGCAAAAAGGAACAAGAATGAACTTAGAGATTAATTTGACAAGAAAGAAATCTAAAACGTTAAACGAGAAACCTGAGAGGCTAATAGGGATAGTCGGGCAGCATGAGTAGCTTCCCCTGAGCATATTAGCTTTCACCATCTCTTCTTGGGAACTTTGTGAAGTAGGGGAAGACTAACAGAAACACCATGCCAATTACAAATTCAAAATATTAATAAGTTACTTTCACTTTATTTCAGTGTTACACTGGTACGCGTCTTCAAGTGTAGGAAATGTGTTTAACGCCCCCACACGTTTCGGAAACTTAGAAACTCCATTCGAAACGTTCCCCAATGTTCCTTTTGAAGGAAACTCAAGGAAACTCTGAAGGGAAACAAGGGAAACGTTTCCCTCCTAAAAACTGGTGTCCCACGTTTTCTTTGACAGTTTTTTACAAAGAAAAATAAAAAATTATTAAAAAATTAAATGATAAAGGGCGACGCTGTCCACTATTTTTCTTCTTAGTAGCCTCGATTTCATTTTGCTGTCCAATATGGTTGTATTTCCGAAGTTGCTTTATTAGCTATAGCTTATTTATGGTTGTATTTAATTTTATTTCACTTTATGTATGTTGCAAGCTTGTATTAATCTTTAGATTATAAAATTAAATGAATTATGTTGCAAGCTTGTATTAATCTTTAGATTATAAAATTAAATGAATTATGTTTCAACTTTCAATTTTTATGTATTTTAATATAAATTTGGTAGTATTCCTGATGGAGTGCCTTATGTTAGAGACCTGACATACACTTCGACGTTTCCTTAAATTTAGAGGGTACTTCTGCATATGTCATTTCTGTGTTCCCTTGCTCCTGCATCCTGGAAACTTGGGGAAACAGTGCTTTATTTGATTAACTGTCACCCAAGTCTATTTTAACCTTCAATTATCCTTAGTATATTGCATCTGCAAGCTATGCCTGCCATCTGCATGCTCGTCTTAAGCGCTTTACCTTCACAGCTCTAATATTCATGCCAAAGTCTTTTATTCATTTGCCTTTTAATATTATTTTTATCCTTCTGGATATTGTTAATGTCAGCTCATAAACCTATGTGTTGTTTCTACTGAGGCAAAATGTAATGCAATCGTGGAAAGATTATGTCTCTGTTTTTTTAAACTATTTACAAGCAAGTGATTGAAAGAGTTGAGGCAAATTTGCATCACTTATTATTGAGAGCTTGTTGCTGTCCCTCTGTTGGTTTTTCTTTTGTCCACTATATGCTGGTTGATTATAATTATTTGGTCAGGTTTTGTATTTGTTTCTCATGCACGACACTTGTTAATGCTTTACCTTGTATGATTTAGATTTTTACTTCACAATAATTAAGAGAAGTCTCTAACCCCTGTTTCTCTTATTTTTTGCATTTAAGAAGGCAAATAAGAAAGAAGGGGAAATATATAAAGAAAGTATTTTAAAAGGGCATAGCACCAATATCTCAAGTGCACTGAAAGCTCAATCAAATTTTGTAAATGGTAAAATCTAACATGAAGTATTACATAGAGAATATAAAGCATGTGATTTTTCCTGTATGTGTTCACTTTCTTTGAATTTCTATTATAAATGGTTTTATATAGTAATTGACCTCTGCTCCATGTGATGAAAATAACAATGAACTTGATAAATGTTTGTAAGTTATTACTGATATATATTATTATTCTAATGACTATTTACAAATTAAAAAATAATTATAAGCTTATATGTTATAAATGGTTTTTTTAATCATTATAAATGTTAAATGGTTTTTTTAATAAAAAACTGAAGAAATGTTAAATAATTAATAACAGGTTTTTTAAAAAGATGTTTTGACATTGAAAAACAAAAGAAAGTATATCCATTTTATATGACGCTTTAGTAATAAAAAAATTATTCTTTATAATTACATAGATTTAAATTTCTTATAAGTTTAAAAAGTGTTCTGCATGCATGTGTTCTTGCATGCAGAAGACTTAAATTAAGGAAGCCGGTTTTATTTAATTTATTTTTTTAGGTTTACTTTAGAAAATAAATTAAAGTGATCTAAATTAACTTTAGTGAAACACTAGTTAAAGTGAAAGTGAAATTAATATTTTTGCTTTACCACTAGTTAAAGTGAAAGTGAAATTATGGTTTTTGCTTTACACAAAGTTATAAAAGAGAGATCAATTGGTGGAGAGGACACACATACTTGTATTCTGATATAGACATGATATAGACAGGGAGCGAAAGTCAGACAGATGTTTTAGTTGGGAGGACGGAGGAGCGAGGAACATGATCACCGAGCTTTGTACAACTGGGCTGTATACTTACGCAGGAGGGTGTTGAGGTTTAGCTAGGGTTTTTCTCAGTGATTTTGTCATGTAACTGCATTTGTCGGGTTTGGGTGAATTTGCAGTATTGTAAATGCTCTATATTTTCTCATTATAAAATCTATATCTGACTACTCCATTTTTTTCATTTTGGGTTTTTCTGGGGTTTCCATACCCCAAATAACTGTTATTTTTATGTTGTGATGTGAGTTATTTCTGAGTTTTATAATTTTTTACATACTGTAAAAGATTTTCATGTGTGGTTATAAGTAAATATTTTGAATGCATTGTTTAGCCCTAGTTGAATATTAAGGAGAAATTTACATGGTATCAGAGCTTTGGTGAGCTAAAGCTGAGAGATTTGTAGCAGCAGTGATAGATCAGAGGCAGATCTATAGGAAGACACAAACCTAGACTTTCAGATCTAGGGTTTGACAGGTACAATTCACTATGGCTGTGCAGTTGAGAGTTGATGATAGACTTCGGGGTGCTCAAAACTTTCCTACATGGAAATAAATGATCACAAGGATCCTAGATGTCAGTGATGCAGAGGAGCACATTGACTCCATGAAGGTTGCACCCATAGATCCGACAGATCTAATAGCTTGAAGAAGATTGATTCCAGAGCCATGCTAATTATAATGGATGGAGTGAAGGACCATATAGTTCTTCACCTTTCTGGTAAGAATACCGCAACAGAGATGTGGACGACTTTGGAGAGTATGTACCAAAGCAAGAAGGAAAACCGGAAGATGGTGTTGCAAGAGAGGATGCACAACACCAAGATGGCCAAGGGAGAAGGAGTGGTGCCTTATCTCACAAGGCTCACACAGATCAGGGATGAGCTTGGAGCTGTTGGCTCTAAGATAGTGGATGAGGAGCTAGTTCGGATAGCCCTCAATGGATTCTCTAAGCCATGGGACACCTTTGTCAAAGGTGTTGTCGCTAGGGAGAAGCTCCTTGATTAACAGAGACTATGGGATAACTTTGTGCAGGAGGAGACCCGCACGGGTCAAGGATCAAGCTCATCCAACAATGCCCTACAAATTTTGGATGAGGAGGCTCTAGCCCTTACAGGGAAGAGCAAGGGGAAGGCAAAGAGGAAGAAGGATGGTAAGAAGAACCTTGATGTGTCAAAGGTCAAGTGTTTTATCTGCTACAAGAAGGGACACTTTTCCTTCCAGTGCCCAGAAAGAAAGAAGAAGAGTAACACTCAGATGGCTAGATCTGAAGAGGCAGATGAGTTCAACAGGAACTTCGATGAGGAGTTTTGCTTGATAGCTTATGTGACAAGCACCATAGGGAGCATCATATGGTACATTGACAATGGAGCATCTAGTCACATGACTGGACATAAGAGATTCTTCAAAGACTTGTAGGAGGGTGGAACAGGGATCCATGTTGAGTTGGGTGATAATGCGCGGTATCAGGCGCAGGGAGTTGGCACCGTTTCATTTGAGAGGGAGTCTGGAAAACCCCTCAGTTTTGCTGATGTGTTATATGTTCCAGGACTGACCAAGAACTTTATATCAGTCTCCACTTTGGAGGACAAGGGATATCAAGTGAAGTTTCGTGACCATAGAGTGTATATCAGGCCCAAGAGGTCAGATAGGAGCTTGGATCGGGTGATTAGCAGAAGCAGCTGGAAAGTGTACATATTACACTTTGAGCCTGCAAAGGCTCTAGTCAGCAGCAACAACAACAACAGTTAGGGTGAGTTGGGCATAGCAGGATGTCACACTTACACCATGGAGCACTGAAACATTTGAGACATGCAGTCATTGGAGTTCCTTAGGTACAGAAGGAAAAACATAACCAATAAGAGTGTATATCAAGCCCAAGGGGTTAGATAGGTGCTTGGATCGGGTGATTGGCAGAAGCAGCTGGAAAGTGTACATATTACACTTTGAGCCTGCAAAGGCTCTAGTCAGCAACAACAACAACAACAGTCAGGGTGAGTTGGGCATAGGAGGATGTCACACTTACACCATGGAGCACTGAAACATTTGAGACATCCAGTCATTGGAGTCCCTCAGGTACAGGAGGAAAAACATAACCACTGCAAGGGTTGTGCTTTGGGGAAAAACATCAGGAAGCCTTTCCCATAGTGTGAGCACAAGTCTAAGCAGCCATTGGACTTGGTGCATTCTGATATATGTGGACCTATGAGTGTTCATTCGTTCAGTGGTTACAGTTACTGCATAACCTTCATTGATGACTATTCCAGGAAAACTTGGATCTATTTCCTGAAGGCCAAGTCAGAGGTCTTTGAGCGGTTATGAGAGTTCAAGACTCTTGTGGAGAACCAAACGGTAAAGAAGATTTGGGTGTTGAGAACAGACAACGGAGGTGAGTACACTTCCAATGAGTTCATGGAGTATTGTTCGGCTGAGGGGATCAAGAAGGAGCACATTGTGCCCCATACCCCACAACAGAATGGAGTTGTAGAGCGGAAGAACATGATGATGGTTGGAGCAGCCAAGGCTATGCTATTTGATCAGGGATTACCACTATTCCTCCGGGCCAAGGCATACAAGACTGCAATATACATTCAAAATAGGTGTCCCCACACAACTTTGTGGAGGAAGACACCAGAGGAGGTCTTCACAGGCACTAGGCCAGATGCAAGTCACATTCGCTTATTCATCAATCTGCTACTATCATGTTCATGTTGACAATAGGAAGAGGCTGGACCCTTCTGGAGAGAAGGGTTTACTTGTTGGTTACAACGAGATTTTGAAGGCATATAGAGTTTACATTCCTGCTCACAGAAGGATCATTACGAGCATGAATGTCCAGTTCGATGAGGATAGGCCTTGCGAAGATCTATGGACTTATCAGCAGAGCAACAACTAGCACAAGAGACAGGGGTCAAGTTGGAGGATCCAGATGTACAGGTACAAGTACAGACAAAGAACACAGGTTCTAGTGGTTAGAGGGAGTCAGGTGGACAGGATCCTTCAGTCATCAACTTGAAGGATGAGCTGCAACAAGAGACAGATATCCAGTAGTCGCAACAGGTTGACACTAGGCCAAGGCCTAAGTGGTTTAGGTCCACAGTGCAGGATTCCAGGTAGGTAGATCCTCCACATACATCTTTTAGATAAGGTGTACCACCATAGAGGCTTAGTTACATGGCACTGATGACAGTGTTGATTAACGCTAAACCTTCCAGCTTCGGGGAGGCTGCACAACATGATGTGTGGTAGGAGGCTATGGTTGAGGAGTATGAATCCATTATGAAAAACTAGGTATGGTAGGTTGTGCCGAGGCCACAAGGGAAAAAGGTGGTGGGATCTAGATGGATCTACAAGGTGAAGCATGTAGCAGACGGAAACGTGGAGAAGTACAAGGCGCGCTTCGTGGCAAAGAGGTTTTCCAGGTGCAAAAATTATGGTCCCTATACAAACAAATGTTCAAACTCAATCAAAAGGAAACATGAATCCTTAACGTTTGATGTAGAAGGTCATCATCACAAGAAACAAAAGAGTAAGACGAACATAACTCTTCTTCATGTCGGCACTATCAGGTACCATTCCTGCCACTGGGGACACTTGGCTCATAGACAATGGTGCTTCCAGGCATATGATTGGATATAAAGAAAATCTTTTTGAAATAGTTGATAAAGAATCTCATCTTCATGTTGTACTTGGAGATGATGCCAACTACATTGTGAAAGGATATGGGGCTACCTCACTTCAACTAGAATCTAAAGACATGTTACATTTAATTGATGTGCTCTGTGTATGGTATGAAAATAAATCTTTTCTCCATCTCTGCCTTGGAGGACAAGGGATATAAAGTTGCATTTTCATATGGGAAAGTGCTTGCTTGGCACAATAAATCAAGCATGGATGCAACGGAATAAATTAGAGTAAGAGATGAGAGCCTGTATTGATTGAGCACTCCACCAGCTCAAGCACTAGTTCATGACTCCACCAACATGGGTGAGCTATGGCACATAAGATTAGCTCACCTCAACTATAGAGCTCTCCCAACATTAAGAATATTGTTACTAGTCTACCAACACTTCACATGGGCCATGACGGAGTCTACAGGAGATGTGCACTTGGAAATAATACCAAGGGATCCTTTTCTAATAGTGAGAGAAGATCCAAGGATAAATTGGATCTAATGCACTCTGACTTGTGCGGACCTACGACTATTGCTTCACTAGGAGATTACAACTACTATGTAACATTTATTGATGACCACTCACGCAGGACATGGATTTACTTTCTCAAGACCAAGGAATTTGAGGAAGTGCTCTGCAAGCTTAAAGAATTCAAAGAACAAGTTGAGAATCTGTCAGGAAAGAGGATCAAGAATCTAAGATCAGACAATGGTGGAGAATACACATCCACAGTGTTTAATAATTTCTACAAGGAAGCAATAATTAAGATGGAGCTTATAGTTCCCTACAACCCTCAACAAAATGGGGTTGTTGAAAGAAATAATCAAACAATTGTGAAGGTAGCCGAAGCCATGATACATAACCAGAGTCTATTGATGTTCTTATGGGCCAAAGCTTCTTGAACAAAGGCCCTCATAGAATCTTGAAAAACATGACTTTGAAAGAAGTCTTCACAGGAGTGAAGCCAGAAGTGGGCCACCTTCGTATCTTTTGCTATCCAGTCTACATACATGTGCCCAAGGAGAAAAGGACAAAATTGGAGCCTTCAAGAAAGAAGGGGACTTTCGTGGTATACAATGAGTCTTCAAGGGCCGACAAAATTTACATTCCAAGATATAAGCAAATTAAAGTCATCAAGGATGTGTCCTTTGAAGAACAAATGGCTATTTAGAAAGGAAGAGGATCTGACATGGAGATCGTTAACAATGAAGAGATGTGATCATCTCCCTCTCCAACAATTCAGAAGGAGTTGCCAAAGGAAGAACCGATTGACTCCATTGATCCAATTGAGCTAGTTGATGCTCCCACAAACATTGCAATTGGTCAGAGATGGACTAGATGGGCACAACAAACGCTACAACATGCAGAGGGGCATGAATCTCCACATGGCACTTTTCAGGAAAGAACAAGGCCTTAGAGGTTCTCAAGTTTTGTAGCATTGATGAGTTACATCATTGACTCAGAATCGACAACACATGAAGAAGCATCCAGGCACCAAGTTTGGAAGGATGCCATGATGGAAGAATATCAATCCATTATGAAGAATGATGTATGGGAGGTTGTATCGAGACCAGAGGGGAATTCAGTAGTGAATTCCAAGTGGCTTTTCAAGATTAAGCATGAAGCAGATGGCAGTGTGGAAAAACAAAAGGCTAGATTTGTTGCCAGAGGGTTCTCTCAGAAATAGGGAGTTGATTACGACAAAACATTTGCTCTTGTGGCTCGATATACTTCCATATAGACCATTATTGCTATTGCTTTAGCTATGGGATAGACGTTGCATCAAATGGATTTCAAAACCACCTTCCTCAACGATGTTATTGAAGAAGAAGTATATATTGAACAATCAAAAGGTTTTTTTGTCCATGGAAAAGAGTCTCACGTATGTATACTGAAAAAGACCTTATATGGACTCAAGCAAGCACCTCGTGCTTGGTGTGGACGGATAGACAGATACTTGGTAAGCTTGGTATTCACCAAAAGTGATGTAGATCACAATATTTACTACAGGATTGTGGATAACGAGCCACTGATTTTAGTTCGTTATGTGGATGACTTGTTTCTCACAGATATTGATAAATTGATTGGATGGTGTAAGAAGAAGCTTTCCTTTGAGTTTGAAATGAAGGATCTCAGATTGATGCATTACTTCTTGGGACTAGAAGTATGGCAGATGCAAAAGGAGATTTTCCTAAGTCGATGAAAATACACCATTGATATTTTGAAGGGATTCAGAATGTTGGACTGCAAGTCCATGACTATTTCGATGGATGCAAACTCGAAGAATCTAGGGGATTTTGCTACAGATTTTGATTTGATTGATCCCACAGTGTATTTCCAATTGATTGGATCTCTAATGTATATAAAGAATACCGTATCGTATATATGTTTTGTTGTAAATACTCTCAGCTAGTTTATGAGTGACCCGAGGCAGATTCCATAGGTTACTGCAAAACATGTTCTCAGATATTTATGTGGCATTGTGGGATATGGACTAAGATATGCTTCAGGATGTGACTTGAGATTGCGAGGATTTTTAAATTCAGATTGGGCTAGATGTGCTGTAGATAGGAAGAGTACTTCCATATGTTGCTTCAGTTTGGGTTCTGCAGTTATTTCCTGGTGTAGCAGGAAGTAGACCTTAGTAGCACTTAGTACTCTAGAAGCCAAGTATATGTCTTCCAGTACAATAGCTCAGTAAGAAGTATGGATTCGAAAACTCCTTGCAAAATTGTTTGGTTAAATTCCAAGACCAACTATGATTCATTGTGATAACCAACGCTGTATACAGATGTTAGTGAATCCCGTGTTTCATGATAAGTCAACACATATAGAGATTTGATATCACTACATTCGTGATATGGTGCAGAAAGGTGCGGTCGAGTTACAATATGTTTCGATAGATGACCAGACTGCAAATGTTCTTACTAAGCCTCTTCTCAACACAAAGTTTGAATACTTTTGCAAAAGACTTAGAGTAGAAGAATACGCATCCCTCTTGGAGAGGGAAAGATGAGACATACATCTACATTGCTTTAACTGATGCCTCTACTCGTTCTGGTTCTCAGCTTGGTATGGGAGAAATCCCATCGGCATTTGAGATGGAAGGGTATTAGATGGTTGTGTACATTGGTGTCTGTACTCGTTTTGGTTCTTAGCCTGGTATGGGAGAAGTTCCATAGACAATAGAGATGAACATGTAGTAGATGGTCGTGTACACTGGAACCTCTTCTCACCCTAGTTCTCAGCATGGTATGAGAGAAATCCCATCCACATTTAAGACGAACAAGTAGTAGATGGCCGTGTGAAGCATGTCCTGGTTCTCGGTTAGAGAAAACTTGTAGTAGATAAGATATTGATCGTTGCACTCTCCGATTGACTGTGTAGAGTTGCAGAGTTGAGGATCTACCGATGGAATAAGTGGATCAGATACAAGATGACACATATCAATGGACTGATATTGTGTTGAAAACCTTCAGTATGTATAGAGATGATTGAGACAGATGGGATGTACATATTGAGACAGATGGGATGTACAGATGAGACCTAGATGTTCGTGATGCTGATGATGACCATGTCCGAAGAATATATTCCTTGTTGAGAGGGAGTGTTGGAATTTGTACAACTTCATAAATTATTCTTACTGTACTTTTATTGTATTTCCTTGTACCTCCTATGGGAGATTATATTGATATAAACCTTAAAAGAATCAATGTAAACCTTGGGGAAGATTACACTAGAAAAAGAATAAAAATAAATATTATTTTATCTTCCCCGAAGGCAAGTTAGCCCAGTTAGTTAGACAAGTTGACCCAGTTAGGGTAAAAGTCACTTTTGTAAAGTGTATAAATAGAGAGGCTAGATGCCTCATTTACTCATTCACCCAGCACAAGCAAGTTCGCCTACTCAAGGAGAAGTTCCCATCACCAGATAGAAGCAATGTTTTATGGGGTTTTCTCTTGGAGAGATTTTCTTCTCTCTCTCTCTCTCTCATTCTCGTATTATGTTCTCAGAAGTTATCATTTCTATATGAAGGTTGTTGGGTTTTTCTCGATTGGGTTTCTCAGAATAAACTCTTGTGTTCTTCGTTTCCGTGCTTTGTCTTTCTTCTAGTGATACTATTGTTCATTAGCAATTAAGTTATACTGCCATAAAATTGATAATTATAATAGAGGGAGAGTCCACACATGTCACTCATATCGAAGGCCTAGGTTCATAATGAGGCAGAGAGTGATGGACGCTGAATTGCTTAGTTATATACTTTAAATTTGGATTTGAGCACATGTTGCTTCCCCTTTGATTGAGACTGAACTATCGTCTCCACTAAGGTTTTGAGAATCTATCATTTGGCTATGGCATTGGTCTAATGTTGATTGACCATTTATCGTTAGGATTTCAACCAATTCCTTTGTTGCTAGATTTGCTTTCATGCCTGCCCCTTTTGTTGTTTTTTCTTGTTATGTGTAACATCTTGATTTTATTGAACTCCTAGACTTCTTTGAAGATTTTTATAAAGATAGATTTAAGTTTCATGTTTGAGAGCAAAGTTCTGGATCCCAAATGGTTGATCACCCTCATCGAATCTCCCAGGGTTATTAAGGATCCCCATCCATTCTCTTTCCCTAAGCAAAGGCCAATAAGGAGTGCCAAATCCTCTGCCTCTTTCCCTAAGCAAAGTCCAATAAGGAGCGCCAAATCCTCTGCTTTATTATTTGTTACATGTCCTATACTCTAGGGATAATGAAGATATGTATTTCCCCTTGGGGATATGATCACCCCACCTATAGCTACACCTACCACCTTTGGGTACCCTTTTGAAGCTCCGTCGAAGCATAGCAAATAGTCCACTTTAGAAGATTTCCAATTCTCAAAATTTTGGGGAGATAAATGATGTTGCCAAATTAATCAAGGAATAAATGAAGATGAAACAACACATTATATAATTTGAGAACTCTTACAATTTTTTGGAAACAAATCAATATATATTTTTAATCCCATAAAATAGACTAAATTTTAAACATCACCAAAATATACAATTTTTGCTTTTGAAATTATATATTAATATTTGAAAAAAATATAACAATTCTAAAAAAATAAAAAAATTAAAATAGAAAACTAATAAACTAAAAAACAAAAATTAAAATAATGAAAACCAAATTAAAAATTAAAAATAAATGAAATTTAAAAAAATTATACCTATACTAAAAATATTAAAAAATAAATTAAAAAAAACCTTTTATTAAAAAAATTGAAGCTTTTATTAAAAAATTTGAAATTTTTATTAAAATATATATATTGAAAATAATTTTTTTTAAGACAAGCATGTTCCTAAATAACACTTCAGTTTTCATTTCAGATACGGTGATCTGGGAAAGGTAGAGCGTGCCCGAGTATTTGTGGAATTTAATCTAACCGAGCTGCTTGGAGAAAAAATTGAAGTTAATGCCTGCATTTTTCAACTCCCTCGCGAATTGCGATGTATGAGTTGAGAATATCATGTCTGCCTTCCTTGTATGGATGCTTGACACAGACAATAGAATTGAAGACCGTTCCAACAGCATGTTGGAGACAACGCTTCAGTCTTCGGAATGAAGTCCACTTTGGCGAGTTCTCCTTATCTCGATTGTAGATTCCTTTCATCTTGGAATCAACAATGGAGATAAGCTCAGCCAAAATAGGGGATTAATGATTTGCATTTTGGCATCATTATTCTATGTTGAATTCATTCAATAGGAGACAACTTCTTGTAAGTCTCCAGCGACATTTAGCTGAATTTAAATTGGCGAAGTCAAATAAATTTTTCGAGACAAACAACTGGATCTGATTCTCCAGCTTCATGATGTCGCAGTTTATAGAGACTTCAAGCCTTTAATGCCATCGTCTGATGCTCCAACTCCAGACTGACTGCGTAGTAAATGTGACAGAAAAGATGAATCTATAGCCATCATGAGAGCGAAGTGTTGAGGGTACTCGCCGTCCATATTAATTGGCCAGTCATAGAAATCCTCAATCTGCTGTTGCATCCCTTTGATATTTTAAGCTATGTAATATAATCTCTTCTAATTTTCAACTATGCCATCCAACCTCGTGTTCCTATCCTGCCAGAACTTGGCCGCGGACTGGACGTTGTATGCCTCCATGGTTGACATCTTCAAAGCGTGATATTGATAGCTATCTTCGACAGATGAAAAGGCCGCAATCTATTTGTCTAGCGTCCAATGGTGATAAAGGCCCAAGGAGATAACATGTGCTATGTATGCCTCTGGTTTTGCTTCCAGTAGCGAAGTAGCCACTCGTGGAATATTATCCGCATTTTCTAGAGATTTCTTTTCATCAATTATCTCAAGAACTTACTCAACCCACTCCTTTCGAAACACTAGCGGTGGTTTCTCTTTCGCCATTGCCAGTCAGAAGTCGAGAAACTAAAAGTAGTTCTTTGATTGTAGAGATCAAGAAGAAAGGAACAAGACTGTATAATTCGATGCTCGGCATTGAGGTGTGGCTCGATGGAGGCGCAGGGAGCCTAAAGCGCCTATCGAACCAGGGTTCGATGCCCAACATCTAGCTGTGGCTCCAAGGGTGCCCTGTGAGGGTGGGGCAGGGGTAAAGGGGGCACGAGGGAGGTGAGCTGTGCCTCCAAGGGCGCCCTCTGAGGGCAAGGCAAGGGTAAAGGGGGCACGAGGGAGGTGAGCAGGCCGAGAGGGAGTGGGAGGAAGGGAGAGGAGGTGAGGGTGTAGGAGGGAAGGGGGTGACCAGGGAAAAGAGACGGTGGAGGAGGAGTTAGTTAAGTTTTTTATTATTTATTATATTTTAAAGTTAATTTTGCTTTTTAATTTTTTTAATATTTTTGTTTTATTTTAATCAATTTTTTATAGTTTTTTTTTTAAATTTTAATTGTTTATATATTTCTTATTTGATTTTTGTTTTTAATTGTTTATAGTTTTTTTTTAAATTTTTATTTGTTTTTTTTTAAATTTT
>LPNX010691792.1:52439-120008 GCA_001517045.1 Pseudotsuga menziesii | reverse complement strand
TTTTATTTTATATTTTATATAAATATTTATAAATAATAAATATACACAAATTTAAAAAACAGGGAAGGTTGAGTGATAGTTACTAAGAGGGGAGACTCTATTTTCAAGGCCATGGTTTAAAAATTCTAAGATGTTAGCACTACTTTTAGATTTAGATGCCAATTTTATAATTTTTCTACCAATAACACTGATTGTTAAGTCTATTCTTTCAAACAAGTTTTAATTTTAGCCTTTGAAAAAACCAATGTGTGGCTAGTAGCATTAGTTTTCTATTTAAGGGCCGATTTTAAAAGTATTGTTATGAACAATATGGGTTTCTAAGACAATGATTGTATTTTCAACCAAGAAACAAAAAAGAGTACTATTGGTAGCATCAATTTTCAATTTGAATGTTGATTTTGGTGTTTTTGACACAAAAATGGACTTTTTAGGGCTAGAGTTCTCATTGTGAGTATATAGTTCTAGTCAGGTTGTATAATGTGTTAAACATTGTTGTTGATCTTTGTTCTTGTACTACCTTGATAGATCTTTATCTAGTGTAACTAGTTGATTTGCTCTTGATTTAGAAGTTGGCTTTCTCTTTTTTCTCTTTTTTTTCTTTTCTTGTTTTATATGTTTTGCAAGCATACTCCTGCTTCTCATCGCCACCACTACAAGGGTGGAAAATTCCTATGAGAATAGGGCTCTGTTCCTAGCTAACCAAATCTTCCAAATAGTAATTTTTTCCAAATCCATGAAGTAATGTTTGAAAATGTTTTTATTTATCAGCTTACCCCTGTAGCATCTCTGCTAGTTGTTCGTGTTTGGTCACATGTTTTGTCCATTTGATTTTAGAGTGAATATTTCCACTTACTTGTCTCCATACTTCTTGAGAGTACACACATCCCAGGAAAAGATGGTTGCTGGTTTCATCCTCTTTTTTTACAAAGAACACATCTAAATGGACCATTAAATCCTTTTTGAGTAAATTTTCAGTGTTTCACCTATTAGTAGCCTATCACGAGTCAAGATCAAACATTAAATATTAATTTTGTGGAGACCTTCAGTGTTCCAAAATTTTTTCCACTTGATTTTGGGGACATCATGAAATGGTTCGAGAGTGAATCATAATAATCTTTGACTAAATATTCCACTTTTCCCCAACCTCCTCAGTCCATTAGGCTTTGATGGGAGGGAAAAATCCCCTTATTTTGATACACATGGCATGGAATTGATCACTCAATTTTTCTGGAAGATCTCTTATTTGCCATTCCTTTCGACTTCCCCTGTCATTCTAGATTTCTATGTCTGATATAGTGTTGATGACTTGTCTGTGGCACCACATTCTCGGCGGGGATAGAGATTGATCCTTTATCGAAGGAGGATTCCCCATTATACTATCATGCCATAATATAATTTTTTCCCCATTTCCAAGGATCAAAGTGACCTTACTCTGGAAAAGAGGGAGAGAAGATTTTATGAGTTTCCAAATAGGGGAGATTGACTGTCTCATTGGAGGGTGATCCACACCTCTTAACCTGTCACTGAAGAGGTATTTGTGGACGAGTTTTTATTTCTTCCATCAGTCATTTTTTCTTGTAACTAATCTCCATAGGATATTTTCTCCTAGAGCCAAGTTTGTTATTGTGGGGTCTTGAATTCTTGGACACTCATTGTTTTTATGATCTTTGACTTGCTTCCAACTTATCAAATTCATTTTTGTTGTTGTTGATTTCCCTTATTTCCATAGGAATTTTCAAATGTCTTTAGTTATAGTCTCTTTTACACTTTGTAGGGCCCATTAACATTGAGAGTTAGAAAATAGGGAGAGTCGAGAGGATTGATTTTATAAGAACAACCTGTCACACTAAATTCAATGATTGTGATCCCCATGAGGTGATTTTCTTCTTGATTTTATCCATAATTTGAGTCCATTATGATTTTGGCAGGGATTTATGACATTAGAATTCCCAAATATTTAAAATATTGCCATTCTTCTTTGATAGGAAATTGCATGACTCGAGCTATGGTTGTTGTATTTTTTCTATTGGTGTTCAAAAAGTATATTTGGATTTTCTGTTTGTTTGTCTTTCCTCCAAAAGCTCTCAAACCTTTCAAGGATCTCTTTGAATCTCCTTGCTAAAATTGTTGAAGCTCCACTTAACATAAATGTGTCATCTGCGAACTGGGAGTGGATGATTCTTTTCATACCCAGAGGAATCTTTATCTCCATTATTTTCTTCTCTCTTCTTTCCATCTCTAGTTGTTTGCTTAAAGACTCGACCATTAATATATATAGCGAGGGGGAGAGGGGTAGCCTTGCTAGAGCCATCTAGAGATTCTAAAAAAATATGTCAGACTCCCATTCACTAATGGGGCTATCCATGAGTTCTAAATGCATGAGGTGATCCATGAATAAAGTCTTCCCCAAAGGCAACTATGATCATAACAAAAAACAAAAATTGTCTCACCCTATCAAAGGAATTATCCACATCCAGCTTAATGACCATTCCTTTTCCCTCTCTCTCTCTCTTTGTTGGAGTGTATGGATTCCTACACAAAAATAATATTACCTAGCATTTTCCTTTTGTCCACAAACCCTCCTTGATTCTTGGAGATAAGTTTTTGAAACATAAGTTTCAATCTATTTGCTATAATTTTGGAGGTGATGTTATACAAAACATTGCATAAGGAAATAAGACAAAATGTAGCAAAGCTAGTGGGTTTGGTGACTTTAGGGATTAGAGAAAAAAGGAAGAGTTTATGCCACCCTCCATCCTAGAATATTTTTGGACATACTGGATCATTCGTATGAAATCTATTTTTAAAGTGTTCCAACATTAAGTAAAAGTGGGCCGTAAATCCATCTGGTCTAGGAACTTTGTCTGGATTCATCCGCCTAATATAGCCTTGTATACTTCATCCTCATTTACCTGTTGCATCAAGTATTCAATATATTTTTTATTGATCAGGTTAGGAATGTTGGTGATCATTTGATCTTGAGGAACCAAATCCCCTCCTTCTTCCTTATATAAAATTTTAAAGAACTCTTTTGTTGTTGCTTTGATATGATCTCGCCCTTTTACTTTTGTCCCATCCTCCGTCTTGGTCTCTTTGACTCTATTCCTCCAGTATCTCCTTTGTTTTTCTATGAATTTTTGTGTGTGCTTCTGTCTCTTGCTTGAAGCCATAAGCTTCTGTATTTAAGTCTCCATTATAATACCTCGTTTCGACTTTACCATTTGAACTACCACTTAACTATTTGTAATTTTTATTATTGTGGAGCTCAGTCAGTATGCTAACATTGTGGACATACAAAATTACTATTTTGCGGAAGTTATATATATGTGTATGTGATGTTAATATTATGAATGATGGTCATGTTTTAATTCTGTTGCTAACATGTAAATTTAAAAGATAATGGGTAAGTGAATACAAATTTAATGTTATATGTCGAATAAATGAATATGATACTAGGTGCATGGTATATAGAAAAATGATTTCATTATTGTGATTAGTAATGAAATATTTATACATGTCAATGATTACACAATATTGATCGATCTCATGTTGTGAGATTAGCCTACAAGTTTAAAAGAGCTAAGCGATAGATAGATCCTACGAAATAGAAGTATATCAGTTCCAAAATAGAAATGGTATGCAAGTTAAGCATTATTGTTTTGTATGAGTATTGGTTTATTTTCATGATCTACAGGCATGTGCAAAGTTCTAGGAAACAAATTTCCCAAATTGGTTATTCAATGACAAAACCTAAGAGCAACAATAACGACGAAGTTCTATGTTGATGTAGGAATTGACCCTTGTTCCATAGGAGGGATGGAGGCATTATAACCCACCATTTATCATTCGAAACACATAATTATGTGAGGGTTGTGCTAGGACGCATTCCCCAAAGTGTGTGATGATGGTTAACGTGTTCATGTTGGGGGAGTTTGGTTGATATAGTCGACACTTCCACTTACAAGTTATATTTGGAGTTAGGTCAATATAGTTGATGCTCCATGATAGTTCAGCCAAGGAAGGATAATATGTGGAAGGTAGCTGTGAATTAGGTAGAGGGAATCAAGTAGTTAGGAATGCCATTGAAGTTATGAAGAGAAACTTAATAATTATGTGTGTATTGAGAGCCTTGTTGAACCCCTGAATAGTAACTAAGAACAATGTGTTGCTTTGATAAGCTATTATGATTAAAGTTGATAATTTAGACATTACAAATTCTGGTTTAAGTTTGCATCAATAGGTAGTAATTTGAGTGATTAAGTGTTGTGTGAGATTGACTAAGTCTACTAGTACCTACACGAAACATGTAAGAAATGAGAGCCTTGTTGAACTCCTGAATGGTAACTATGAACAATGTGTTGTTTTCATAAGCTATTATGATTTAAGTTAGTAAGTTGTTAGGCATTGCAAATTTTGGTTTAAGTCTGAATAGATAGGTAATAATTTGTGTGATTATGCATTGTGTGAGATTGAGTACTACTAGTGCCTACATGAGTATGTAAGCAGTAGATACGCTTACATAATTCGTCTATATATTCTTGTATAAATTACTATTAAACTATTTGATTTAGTCAGTGCTGCATTGTGATTATGAATACTTATATTAGGATTAATTAGAAATAAATGTTTTTTATTGATTATGAATTTATGTATTTATAGAAATTTATTTAATGGATGACTAGGTAATTATGATAAGAGGTTTTGATGGAAATTGATCTAAATGAGTGTTAATGATGTTAATTGGGGTTAATTAGACTAATATTAACTTAATATATAAATGTTAGCTAAATTTTAATTGTACCGAAGGTTTGAATGTTGAATGTGGTAATAGTTCCATGAATGATCATTGAAGTTTAGAGAATATTATTTACTTAATAAATAAATATTAATTAAGTAGGTTCAATTGTTGAAAGTGGTAAAAATTTCATTGAGTTTTAAAGAAAATGATTTAATTAATAAATAAATATTAATTAAGTTTAATAATAATTAAGGTTCAATTGTTGAATGTGGTAATAGCTTCATGAATGATCATTGGCATTTCAAAAAATATTGTTTAGTTAAAAAATAAATATTAATTGAGTCTTAATTATAATTATGGTTTGACGTAGAATATGTTAATAGTTAAATAAATGACATTTTATTTTATTATTATTATTATTAGGAAAAGAGATTAATGTGAAGTTATACTATTGAATAATTATATTGTTGAAGAATGTTAAGTTATGTTGAAAGAATGAGTGAGAGGATTGGCGCTCGATCTTATTTTAATAAAATAATTAACTTGCAAGTAACCACCCGTATCCAGGATGTTAAGTAAATTAACGATTCTTGACATAGTGATGGGGAAGGGAGTTGTCACAATTAATAAGGGATAAGAGTAGTAAAGGAAATGAGAAAATGTGATGATTCATGTATAATATACAAGGGGAGATGTAGATGATTTGGGGGGGGATTTTTGTTTTGGAGAAATTCGGCAAAGGAGGTTTGATTTCTAGATTGGGGAAAAACATTTGGAAAATAAATATTTGGATTGGTTGGGTTGTTTCTCTCGGGTTTTGGGTTCAAGGGTCAAGAAACTCATTTCTTGGAGATAGGGAGACAATGAGGCTGTTTCTAGCTAGCTGGGTGGTAAATCTATTTGGGCAGTTGAGTTTTTTGTGGCGATAACTTGTAGGAATAAAGCTAATCTATCATACATGGATTTTCTTAAGTATCATTCCTATGTAATATTTAAAGTTTTCATAATGTACATGTAGTATGAATTGTATGAATTTATGAAAAAATAAAAGGGGAAATATGCAAAGGTTATTACCTTTATCTATTCTTTTATGATTGTAAAAAAAAGAATAGATTCATTTTCTCACAAGAATCAATTGAGAAAGTATCTCAACTATGCATATTCATCATAGACTATCTTTCATGCTACAATCCATCTCATACTATCTCTCATGCAAAAATACATCTTGAACCATCCAAAGTTTTAACATACACCATGCACACCAATTCTCATGAACTACCCTTAAACATGGTGTAAACATTTACGGTAAAATCATGAATCTGGGTGTAAATTTAGTGAGAATTGGGTTGCAAAAGTCGTAGTAAAAAACAATTCGGCTGGATATTTTATTTTTTTAATCAAATTATCTAATATTTTCAGTCGAAAACATTGTCCTAACTTTTGGTCGAAATATTTTTTTTGGTTGAAAGTTAAAGTTAACAGTGGGGCCCTCATTCAATGTGCTTAGGCACTTGTCGAACACATTTTTTTCCAATGATAAATATTTTGAATCCATTTTCGATGGAAATATTTCTCGGTTGAAAATTTGTCTATATATATTAAATATAATTGTCTGTGTTGCTTATTTTGAAACTATTTTGATTGTTCTACCACCTTATAGGTTCTCACACAAATATGGGGGACCTTTTGATGATTATGATGATGATGATGACGATGAATGTTAACATCCATTGAGATCAAATTTGGTCTATCAGAGCTTAAGAGGGATACCACTTGGTTTACTTTAAAATCTTGTTCCTGTGCTTAAAAATCTTTCCAAGAAGCTTTCCAAGCTCAATATAGTTTTGGAAAGTTAGGAGGTTATAAAGGTTTTTATTATAGAAAATACTATGAAAATCATATCTAATGTGGGTGTAAGCAGGGAACTCTAAGAGGAGTTTTTCATCCTTATGATCATAGATTCACACATATGGAAAACCCCTTCCTGCCATGGAGTTTTACGAATACAAAAACACCCTGTTTCTCTATGGAGTTCATTCTAATCTTGGCTATGTTAATTTTCTTCCATGAACTAGTTACTACCAAGGGATACTTTTGACCTTCCAAATTAGGATTAATGACCTCCTTATAGTATCTTAATTTTATCTTAACAACTAAATTTATCTTTAAACTTAGAAGTAATAATGTTTTTGACATTATCAATATTATGAAAAATGTCATTTTCATCAATGCCCCAATGGTTTAACCAAGCCATGGTATATTTACACCAACACCATTTGAGGTGTAGTTGGTTTTGACTTAAGTTTAAAGTTGTTTTAGGATGTCTCTCATTTCCCATGTTATTTATCTTATGCTTGTACATTAGCTACCTAGTCATAGCCATGCTCTCAATGGGGGAAATACCCACTTCTATGAGGAGAATAGGATAAGGTGTATTCCTTTTAATTTTTAGGTTATAAGTTATAAACCACTTCTGGAATTGCTCAATCTTCCTCCAAGATTCTCTGGAAATGCTGCATCCCCATACTTCGCAACCATACAAGATACCATTGATGACAAGAGTTTCAAAGAGGAACTTCTTTTTATCCCACATGACCAGATTGGATGATTTATAGTTATTTTGAAGACCAAAATAAGCTTTCCACCCTTGATTAATCCTTTTCTCAATGCTATAGTTCCAATTGATTTTTTGATGAATATCAATTCTAAGATACCTATAAGAAGTCACTTCCCCTAGATTTCTATTATCATAAATAAAATTTGCATAGTTGTCTTTCGATCCATCCAAAGAGCTGGGTTACAATTTTTGGCAAGGCGCTTTCGGAAAAAACACAAAAATATACCTCGATCGAGCAATTTTTAAACCCTCGATTGAGGTCTTAACACCTTGATCGAGCTTACGCTAAACCCTCAATCGAGGATTTAGAAAAAGCTCAATCGAGGGTTTAAGAAAACATAGATTGAGGTGTTAAGATCTCGATCGAGCTACATACCTTGATCGAGGTCCATGTGCAAAAAAAATTATAAAAAAGGCTGCGAGGACCCGCCTCCTCTTTTTGGCATTTTCTCCACACAGGCACCTCAAAGCTACAACATAACCCACGGACCTCGACTAAGCTACAACACAAGCCACAAACAACCCAACCACAACCTACCTTTCACCACCATGTAAGAGCAAAGAGGTAACATCCTAAATTAGTTTTTTGAAATTTAAATCGAATTTTACGTTTTTTTAAAAGTTTTAAAATTTTAGGTTAAAATTAAAAAAAATCATTGTTATAAATGTTTTTAGGTTAGTTTTTTTTGTTAAATATGTTTGAAATGTGTGCCAACAAGCAAAAATGCTGCTGGATTTTTATAAAATTGTAATTTAAATTTGTTATTTTTTTATTTTTTTGTTTTATATATATTTTGTCAACTGGTAGCATTTATGCGGTCGGTTTAATTTTGAAATGTGTGCGGGAAAGCAAAAATGTTGCCAAATTTTTTTCAATCCTCCGAGAATACACAGAGGATTGAAAAAAATCCACAAGACACCAAGTAAACATATCCAATATGAACCATAGAGACAATTAATCAACCCTAGACTCGAGACAAATAATTAATTTTTTATAAAAAAATTAATTTAAATATGTTAAATTTAAACATTAAATTTATAGTTTTTCTAAATATTTCTATCAACCGACAGCGTTTATGCCGCCGGTTTAATTTTGAAATGTGTGCCGAGCAAGCATAAATGCTGCCCATTTTTTTTCAATCCTCCAAGAATACACATAAGGTTGGGAAAAATCCAAACCCTAGATAGTAGACAATCATGAACCTTAAACCGACAAAGGCATTTATCTAAATAACCCATATATTTTAATTTAAATATTTTGATATATATTAAAATTTAAATATTTAAATAAATATATATTTATACATTTTTATATTAAAAAATTTATGTATTGTAAAATCGTATTATATTAATTAATATGATTAGTTAATTTGTGTATATGAATACGGTACATAGTGTGTGTTTGATCCTTAGTGCTCACTGCACCCCATCTTCTACATTCATGCCACACTCTATAGGTGTAGGTCTCCTATCCAATAATATTTATTGCTAGATGCAAGAATCACATAGGGATTGAGCCTATAGTGTTCCTTTGGCCCAAACTCCTATCACTAAGCATGACCTACAAATAGTAAGGTAGAATTTGCTTCCCTAAAAGAGAAAAAACTCATTTTCCAAGCACAACACATGTTACTCAAGGTGTAGTTTTTAAATGAAGACAACAATTTGAACTACTTTTTGATGATGAACAAGTGCTTTGTATAATTGTCCAACCTTTTCCATCCTCAAACCATTATTATTTTGCTAATGGCATCAAATCACTTTTATGATGATAAAGTGTCCAAAACTAATAAGCTAAATAAAAATTGATACTATAGAGGAATACAATAAAGTATAATCATAAAACACCCTTTTCACTTGTTCATTTAAATCTAACAAACAAGGTTAGGATTCTTGACTTTTTCTTATTGTTCACAAAAAATGCATGTTCATTATTAATGTCCACTACATAGTTGTGACAATAGTTTCACATGATCCAAACGATGGAACATCAACAAAACATGTGAGTATTTTGCAAACACTTAATGGTCTACTAGCCAAGTTGGAATAGGCCTTGGGATCCAAATTGATTAGATGTTGGGAGATGACCGAGAAGGGTTCTCTATCCCACGACCATTTTTCTTGATCAGAGTGACATATGAAAGGTGTAGGTTTTGAGAAATGGGAATCGACCTTAAGGAAAAAATATGGTCACCCAAAATAAAGGTGTTAAACCCTAATGTGGATTCTTGAGACTAAGCACCACCAATGACAACTAAAACTCAAACTATTCTATATAACTTCACAATCCCCCACTAGGGTGTCTTTGAAGAATGATATGGATATTGGTGCCATTAAGCTTTTTGTGCATTTTGGATAGGCGTAATGTTTTATGCATTTTGGATAGGTCTCAAATCCTTGATCATGCTTATGGTAGGGAAAGAAAAACCTCAATCTCTTTGCTACATGTTTGCGAAATATGATGAAACATATGGTACTTTGTATAAAATGTAAGATTTCAATTTCACAAATTATTATTTATTTATTTATGGAAAGTATTTTCACTTTTTGTAAATTACTTTATACTATTTGTTTCTATATATCATTAATATAAGATTCATTAAATAGTTGGTCAAACTCAACATTTTTTGGATCACCATAATAAAATGAAAACTTTGAAATACCTTTCCCTAATTTGTGTTGCCCTACTTGGGATAATGTTTAATTCCCTCGTTAAAAACAAAAATTCTTACATCAACCCGGAGCTTTGAGTTGTAGTGCAGTAGATTTTACCATAATTTTTAGATCACAATTTGGTGTGAAATGGAGATGTATCCATCTACATTCTCTTATTAAATTTTTTAAAAAAGGGACTTTTCTTTACATTAGACAAAACCACTTAGTAATTAAAGTAACCCAAAAAATATCACATACCAATATGCGTTCCATTCAAACCACCCATGTTGCCGCAAATGCATAACATAGGGTTAGTAAATGCTTAAACTATGTCATTGCAAGGAGTGCCTTAACAATGCACTCCATATCCAAGTGATCTACACCCATTGAGAAAAATGTTATAAATATAAATTTATTTATTTAAAAATAATTTCCAAACATAACTAAGGTAATCAACTAATCGAAATGTCAATTTGAATACAATTACTCTAGACATACAAATTGAACCTTAAAAGGAACGAGTCTTGCAATGAATCAATTTGTAAAAGTTGTGGTCCAACCAAAATGGTTGATGAACATCACTTCTTTTTAACATTGGATACCCATAAAATACAAGCAAATGAGGAAGCAAATAGATCTAGTGCATTTTTATTACAAATTCTGAACCTCACTAAGAAAGACAAATAGATCTTTCTAAACCAGAAAGCCTTAGATTACAAACGTATGACTCTAATAAATACTCAAATTGTGTCATTCACATAACATTAAGGAATCATTGAGTTCATATTTCTTAGTTTGCAAGCCTAGTAAGAGTATTAGTTCTAGAGAGGATACAACCAAACACAATAAACATTTATCGAATCAATATGATTAGAGATACCAAAACTCAAAAAAATACTTAAAAACGATAATGTAAGTAAGATTGAAAATTTTACTAGGCTGAATGGATGTTTGAACTAAGAATGGAAAACAACATTACAAACTCTTTCCTTTCCAAATGGGCTTAAGCTCATAGTACACCTCCAGTTTGCAAGCATGCAAAAAATCATATTTTTTTGTTTGTAAGTAGGAAAGATCTATTATAGTACAAAAAGGTGTTACAGTAGGAAGATATACAAGAGGTCTTTGAAAAACGACCCTTGTCGATACTGAGACACGGCTTGTTAAGGCCTGCCCTGCTTGTCAAAAACTGAACAAGGCTTCAAACAGTCACGTAACTAAGACGACATGCACTGTGGGAACCTCTAGGGCTGGTCCCCCCCAAAAAACAAAGCAGAAACTAACATGAACATTAGACCTAGATTGCTATCCTCCTGAAGCTTAACAAAGCTGGCCGCAATGAAGTGAGCCATAAGACCGACATCAACATACATAAAAAAAACAACAAGACAAATGCCTCCTGCTGAAGAGCCCCGCCTTAACTTTTGGCCGCCCTGTTGGGGTCCTAGAACTGATCCTCGCGAGGAGCCAGAACATTGCTTGTTGGCGAATTTACCAGGGTATTCATCGGGGTGGTTGTGCCAAACCCTGGACTAACCAGCATATCATGAGCAATCTGCTCTAGGAGACGGAAACCCGCAGCACTCTCCTGCTACCCGCGCCGAATGATATCTAGAGCGCCTCAGATTCCTTGGGCAGTCTAAATCTTTGCTTGAATTTCCCGGGCTAACAAGATGCGAGCGGTCCAGAAGGAGTTGGGAAACAATGGACGACCCATCATGGCCTCAAACTCCTGAAGGAGGTCAATTTTCAGTATGGCAATGGATGCCTTTATAGCCGTAGGCATCTCCACCATGTACTAATCACCCCAATTGAAGGGTTCCGCTATCGGATCACTGCCCCATGAAGGTGTAGAATTGTTCATGGCACTAGGGGAAGCCTCACTGTGTCTTTCTCCCCTGTTGGTGCCTCTCGCTCTATTTCAGGCCCTCCATAAGCATGACATGGTGAATGCACACAGGTGAACACTAGGCAACAAAATAAATAGAAACAACACCTTGTTTGGGTCCTTAATCTCATCCGAGCCCGAATTTATAGAGCACTGCTCCCCCGAGTTCCCCCATCCACAGACATTCCCATTAACTCTGAGCGTGCTCGCCATAATTCTCTGCCATTCCCACCACTCCATCATATCTCTCACCATGTGCGACTGATTCATCGCCTTAAGCTTCACAGGGGGCTAAGTGATATGGACATCTACCATATTTACCATTCCTACCACCTCAAACGTGAACTTAGTACTCTTGATATTACATGCTCGTCCTCTCCTCCACTCTTCCCATGGATCGAAAAGCAAAGAGCCACTACCCGTGGATATAAAGTCGAGCCCAAATCCTGTTATCGACCTAACATTTTACTGCCCCCATGTGCTCCATACCTTTTCTGCGTGTTTAGGCATGCATCACTTCGGCCCCATATGGTGATCAAGAACTTTCTAGACTTACTGTATTAGCCACCGTGACATTCAAGGGCCCGCTACATGGTGTCAGCATGCCGCCCGTCTGTCTTCCCATTAAAGTTTGATGACAGCTGTCATTCACATGCATCGGGAGGGAGTGAGCCAGGGGGATGTATGGGTTACAACTTCCATCGTTGTCGTCCTCTGCCAGCTTCAAGCATCGTTTCCAAATGGTCTGGGTCTTTCCTCTATCGTCTCTTTCCTTTGCATGGAAAGATATGTTGGTTTCCACTCCTACGTTCGCCATGACATCCACCACCTTGTTTCCCTCTTGTTTAACATGCGAAAACAGATTGGATTCCTAGCCTGTGAGAGTTTGCCTGAGAGCGCTTAAATGGCCCTCCCATCTCCAATTATTTGAGACTTGGGTCGTCGAGGCACCTGATTGAAGCCAACATGCTAAATTGATAATGATCTGAGAGTCCCCCTCCGCCACCAGAGGAGTTTTCCCTGTTTACAATGCCCATTTCAAACCGTTGATAAGGCCTTCGAGCTCGACCATGTTGTTAGTGTTGCTTCGTATGGATCCCCAGAACAAACTGAGAATGTCACCCTTCGAATTCTTAATAGCACCCCCATAACCAGCGGGACTAGGGTTACCTTTAGCCACTCCATCGACATTGAGTTTAAAAGACCCAGTTGGAGGTGTAGACCAGGAGTTCGGGTTAGAAACAGGTGCTAGAAATGATAGAGAAATTGAATTGTTGGGAGGTGATTCCCCAATCCCTAAATCATACAGAATAATTTATTCATTTGCTTCAGCAGAAAATTCCTCCTACGTCCATTGTTGTAGAGATATAGTTTCTTTCAGATGATCTTCTATAGAGTTCCATATTTCCCCTTGTTTTCTTGATTTGTTTTCAAAGGTCTGTCTGTTTCGGGTTTTCCATATTTCCCATAAGGTGAAACCAGGCAGAAGTTCCCACAGGCGGTTCACTATTTTGTTTTTAAAACCGTTCATAGGCCAATCTGCTATGGTGATGTCTAGTCATCCCCTATGATGGTGGTTTCTCCTGAAAATTGATGCCCCTTTCTTCCATATTGAGTCTGCTACTTTGCATCCATCCAATAGATGATTTATGGTTTCATTATTCTCCTCACACATGTAGCACCTAGATGGACCATAGAATCCTCTGATTTATAGGTTATCCCATGTTAGGATACAACATTTAATCACTAGCCAACATAAAACAAAGACCTTTGGCCACCATCCTCCAGTCCAAATTTTCCACCACTTAGCTTCAGGCTCTAAGTTTTGAGTCCCTGTTAGCAACCTTAAGGATTCTTTGGGGTTAAATTTACCTAAATTGTCATACCCCCAATTGAGCTTATCTGGATCCTCGTTCTTGGCTATTCTTTTATTTGATATCTTCCCTGGGCAATTTGGCTTGCCACCAACTCTTTTCCTTCCATGTCTGGAAAAGCTGGTCCTCATTGCAAGTATTCCAGAAATCTGCCACCTTTCCATGGGATTTATTCTAGAGAAAGGTACTATTGAGGCTTGGAAAATCACAAACGGCAACAGCAAGGGATTCTCCCCAGTCAACGTTCCCAACTAGCCCGTGACTGTTTGGCATGTGGAATCCGTCCAGTTTACGGTCCGGCTACCATAGGTCAAGTAACAAAAATTAAATACTTTACTGATTGCAGCTCGGTCTACCGTGTATAATTTTGTGTTTTTTAGTTTTAATTATGAGATGCAAATGCCTATCTAAAATTTAGATTGATCAAGAGTACGAGGAGCGGTCACAATGTGATGCGTAGGTTCTTACCTCTCGTCTTAAACTCTCTCGCATCTAAATCACACACAATAAGAAATTAAAACTAACTACCTAACCTATCCCTAGGGAGCAAGATTATCATTCATTAATGAGTAATGTATTTTGTACATGCATTATGAACAATCACAAATAGCTGATACTTCTTTCAAAACACATGAACATTTAAAGATATTTGGACAACCAGATAGCCAATTGTTTATGAACAACATTCATTACTCATAGTGGAAATTTTCATAAAATAAACTAGAGAGCATTCATACAAGAACATAGGTTCAACAAGTTAGAATGATCTCACAGTTAATGGAAAAAAGGTTGAAAACGAAATAGTTCCCCTTCAACAACATCCATTTCATAGCATTTGAACATTCCACCAAAGCTTTCTCCAACAAGCAAAATTGTAATTATTTATTGCAAAATGAAATAGTTCCTCTTACAACATGTTCTCACAAGTCTAACTGGGAAAAATACCCTTCTCTATTTGACTCTCCTATACTTATACGACAAGCCAAAATCTTGGACTGCCCCTCGGTGACCTTTGGGCTCCTCAACCGTTTAATCTCACAATTTTGTCCTTTTGTGAGTGCTCATGATTTAGACAATATGTTACATTTCATTAAAAGATAATAGTAGTTTTATAACAAGAGACCAGCTCAATCAGTGATCAACTTTTCCTTGAGCCTCTGTTGCTATCGAATCCGCTAGTCCTGTTTTTAATCTTGCTTCTCTATGCTTCGGCCTCTTCTTTGCTTGTTGCCTCCCTTCTGCTTTGGCTTTTAGATATATCTTCTTTGTAGCAGTAATCATCGACTAGATCTGAAAAAATATCCTAGGTCTGTCTGCAATTAAAACAAAAAACTCATCATTTATCTAGACCACTTTTAGTAAAACGCAAACCATACTACCAATAAAAATGAGCATCAAAAGTGAAACCCAATACTGCGTTTTCAATGTGAAAACCTTAACTAGATCAAAACAGAAAATTTTTCATCACCCATGGTGGGAAAAACTAAGCATCGGGAAGATACAATCCTCATCGACGAATGGAAAACTAAGGATTGGGCGATTATCCCGCTAAGGAGCCGCAACGACGGGCAACGCACATAATATGGGTTCCACAATAAAAGAAAACAATCGGCAAAAATCAAACATCGGTGAAAAATAGAACAACCACGTCGGATGGTTAGTCCATTCCGGAGCCGCAATGGCGGGATTAAAATAGACTATGGCTTCCACAAAACACGAAACCATCGGTGATCAGAACAACCAACGCCTAATCCCCCGATCAAAAACTAACACAATGTCGATAGCGAAAAGAGAAAAACCAATAAAACATGAAATCGGCGCAGCTAAACCCTAAACCGTCGGAACGTTTATTATATATCCTCCGAAACAACGGTTGCACAGATGACTACAGCTCCAAAACAAAAATCAACTGACTTCTGATAATAATAAAAAAACAAGGAAATCAATGGAAAACAAAACTATTGATTGGGTCATCATTGTTTAGCTTTCCCGAATGGCGGGTGCAAAGGGGACTAGTGCCCCGACTCACAAATCATTGAAACACAAAAAATCATAAGAACATTAAGTGCTCGGGAGACTTTGAAGTTATGCAGTGGTTAAAACAGTTCGTTTCATCTCCGAAACAGCGACGACACATAGAACTAAAAACCCGATTCAATCTTCAACAAAAAATCTACAGTGATAAAATCAAATTATCGAAAAAGATTAAAAATGCTAAGTCCCACAGTCAAAAGCATTGCAGTTTTAGATCATTCATCTTCTGAGAGGATCAACAATTTACCTTAAACCAACCTCAAAAAGATTGAACTCGTAGTAGAGGAACAACAAAGTTTAGCAATCCAAGCAAGACAAAATCTAAAAGGAGGGTCCAAAATTTTAAAAAATTTGGGAAATTGTTGCAGCTGCAACAATTGGCGACTACTTGGTGAACCCAGATCTTTGGACAAATTTTTTCTGAACTAGCAGATTGTTTAACAATAAAAACCAACATGTTGAATTCTTCTAGATGTATATATTTCCCAAATGGAAAATATATGTACTTTTAATCATTGATGATAGTCCAATTTAGGAAATGGAAACTAGGACTTCAAAGTCAAGATAACTCTTTCGATACCAAGGATATGAGTTTCATTTTTTTACCTCTATATTCGAGTAGCTTCCAACTTAGACACCACATGATTGTAACATATGGTAAACAAAAATATTCATTTGTTCCTCATTCCCATGCCATTTTTCACTTTTTGTGCTTTTGGACCTTTTGTCCTTTTGAGTCCTCCTCGTGCCTTTCTTTCTGAATTTTTATTCAGGCTCCTCTATCCATAGTGTCCTTTTGTGTGAGAGATGTATTTAATTTTCAGCTCAGGGACGGAGAAGAACTACTGGCAATTTTGTACTTATACGATTTAGTACTTTGTTTTGATACATATTTTGCTTTCTTAGGAGTTTTGGCTCTTCTTAGCCTTTTGGGCTTTCAATTCTTGGCATGGGATCATTTATATATAATATACTGTTTACCTTGCTTCCTTTCCATGGGTCATTTGCTGTCACCCCGTAGGACATTTTTAAGTATGATATGGATGGAGCCTCGAAATAGTATTCCATACCTTTTGATCTTGAGTTATTTTACAGGGATTAAACAAGACTTCAATGTGTTCATAGCCATTGAGGAAAACTGCTAAATTAGAAGAAATTCTATCAGATAAAACAATAATACACAGTCTTATAATCAAGGATTTAGTTCATCCAGAAATATGATGTTCTCCATGCAACCAAAAGTTTGCTTCTTTTTATTGAAATCAAACAAAATCTAAATAAAGCGAACAGAAATGAAATAAATCAAAGTAAAACAACCAAATCAATTTATTTATGTACAAAACAAGAAACAAAAATCAAGAAAAATAAGGTTTGAGAACTAAACCATTAACTGGTAAGTTCTCCTCCCACCCCTGTAAATCTTGCAATTTATAGGTTGAGGGGCCAAGTTTTGCTGCAATCTGAAAAGGGCCTACCCATAATTATTGAAACTTCGTGTGCTTCCCCTTTTCATCATGCGAGTGATCCCATTTAAGAACCAGGTCTCCCACTTCAAATTCCTTTGTCCCATCTTTGTGCTTATCAAACCACCTTTTCACTACTTCCTGCTATTGCTTAAAACATTCTTTGGCCTTGGATCTAGAATCTTCTGCCTTCAACAGATTATATATCCTGAGTTGCAGGATTTCATTATTTGTGCCTCTAGACTCTTGAGCTATTATGGAAGATGGTAGCATAATGTTAGGAGGAAGTATAGTGTCTTTTACATAAACAAGGGTATACGGTGACACACCTAAGGAATTCTTGGGTGTGACCCTATCAGCCCAAAGAGAGTTCGGTAGTGCTAAATGCCAACTTCTCTGGTTTTGTATGACAGTCTTTTTTAATATCCTAATCAAATTCTTGTTTGCAGATTCTGCCAAACCATTCCCTTGTGGGTAGTAGTTGGCAGAATAATTCAACTTAATTCCTTTTTCATGAGCATAAATTCAGTTAATCTAATGGAAGAAAAATAATTATCATTATCGAAAACTAGGGAAATTGGAACCCCAAACCTGGTCATAATATGATCTTGCAGGAAATCCATGACCGCATCTTCATTGACTTTACGTAACAGAATGGCCTCGACCCATCTAGTGAATTAGTCAGTTGTTGTTAAAATATATTTGTGCTGCAAGGAATAATTTGGTTTTATTTCTCCAATGATATCAATTCCCCACTGCTCAAATGGTTCCATTATCATCACAGGCTTCAATGGTCCTGCTGCTTTGGCTTGTCTTCCCACACACCTCTAACAGATATCACATTTTCTAACACGGGCATGAGCATCCTTGAATAGCGTGGGCCAATAGTATTCGGCTCTGGGAATCTTTTGGGCTATCGTATCTCCAAAAAAATGGCCTCTAGCAGGCCCATCGTGTAACTCTGCTATGACCCTTTTTGCGTCTTCTTTCTCTAAGCATCCGAGAAGGACTCCATCATAATTTTTCCTGAATAAAATTCCATCAATAATCTGATACACAGCTGATTTGAGGCGCAACGCTCTTCGCTGCTTGGAATTCCAATGTTCTGGAAACAAACCTTCCTGAAGGTAATGAACAAGGTCTCGGTACCAGGAATTTGGAGCTGTGAAAAGAGGACATACATCCATCACATGTAACTCCGCTTCATTTTCTCAATTGTTTTCTTCATTGTTATTACCTTCAGCCATTAGTTTGCAAAGCCCTTTCCTTTTAACTATGGAGGCTAGCTTGAATTCGAGGTCATACTCTTGTAAAGCTGTTACCCAGTTGCCTATTCTTTCTCCTAATTATTTTTTTACGAAAAGAGACCTCACAGCTGGGTGTAGAACTACTACCTTTGTTCGGTTCTTAAGTATGTACGGCCTGAATTGCTTTACTGCCTTGAAAACTGCATAAGCTTGTTTATCCACAGCTGGGTAATTCAATTTTCCCCCCTACAGACTAGTGCTCATAAATGATATGGGGAACTCATCCCCCCCATCTTCCTTTTGAATAAGCACCACTGCTAGGGAATCGTCAGATGCAAAAGTGTACAAAATAAAATCCTTCTCGAAATCCGGACTTTTGAGAGAGGGTGCATGAGCAATAGATGTCTTTATTTTACTGAATCTTCTCTACATCAGTCCACTTGAATTGTACACTTTGTTTCGCCATTTGCTGCAAAGGTTTAACAATTTGAGTGAAATCTGGTACAAACCTTCGCACGAAATTTATTGTCCCCATAAATGATTGCATACCTTTTTTATTATGGGATAAGGGGATCTGTTCAATAACTTTGATCCTTTCTGGGTCTATGGATATCCACTTTTTAGAAATGACGTGACCCAGTAGCTTTCCTTCTATAACAATAAACACACACTTCTTGGGGTTCAACGAGATACCATATTTTCGGCAACGCTCAAAAATTTGTTTTAGATGAAATGTGTGTTCTTCTCTCTTCTTTGAAAATATTGTGATGTCATCGAGGTATACCACAACACTATGTCCAATCAGACCGTGGAAATCTATATCCATATCCCTCTAGAAAGTAGCTCCAGCATTTATGAGTCCAAAGGGCATCCTTCTGTAAGCAAAAGTTCCCCATCTTTTTTTGAATGTAGTTTTAGGTCTACTTCTTCAGCTACTAACACTTGATTGTAGCTAGAGAATCCATTTAATAAAGAAAATAACTCAGAACCTGAAACCATTTGCAATATCTGTTCCATGGGTGGGACTGGATAATTGTCTTTATCCGAAGCGCGATTTAAGTTTCTGAAATCCACACATAGCTTGATTTCTCCAGATTTCTTCCTTACTGGTACCAAATTTGAAACCCATTCTGAGTGTCTGACTTTGAATATAATTTTGGCATCCAATAATTTCTTCACTTCACTCTAAATTAATGGCTCCAGTTTTGGATGCATTTTTCTTAAAGGTTGCTGATAAGGCTTGACTCCAGATCTAATAGGGATAACATGCTGAATAATCTTGGTGTCATATGTCTTCAGATCTTCATATGTCTAGGTAAAAAAATCTTTGTATTTCTTGAACAAACTGATGAACTTATTTCTTTCACCTGGGGAGCAACACTTTCCCAAATTCACATATTTGGGCTCAACTTGAGTTCCTAAATTTATCAGCTTGAATTGTAAAGACGAGCTATGAGACTTGACATTTGCTGGTCTTCTGAATTTTTTGTTTAGATCAAAAATTTGTTGTAACGTCCTGAATCCTTTAGGAATAAAATTGTCAAAATTTAGCTCAACTTGATGTTCTTCATCATCGATGATTGCCCCTTTGAAAGTCTCATCATTTGTCAAACATTCCAGAATCTGCCGATCATCATCAAAAACTCGTAAATTTTGTAATCATGTTTAGAACCGAAGACCTGAAAAGTAATTCAATAGAACACTTGTTATTAGAGGGTACAATCCTTGCAGCGGAGGTAGCTAACAAGTCAGCTACTGCATTCTTTAGCCTAGGAATAGATACAATATTAAATGCAAGAAAATTTGTCAGCAAATCCCATACTTCATTCTGATAAGCCTTTAAATGAGGTGAGATGCAATGTATCTATTTTCAAATTTGTTTTACAATTATTTTAGAATCCCCATACACTTTCAGATTTTCTACTTTTAATTCAATTTCTTTTCTTAGTCCTTGAACTAATACTTCATATTTGGCTGTGTTATTGGTACATTCAAACTCTAACCTACATGAAAGAAAATGTTTATTTTTCTTTGGATCAATCAGGACACAGCCAGTTCCTGATCCTTCCAAAGTTTTAGATCCATCAAAGAAAAGTGTCCAAAAATTATCTGCTACTAATGTACATGAATCAACATCTACATCTAAAGCTAAGCCTAGTATTTTACAATCAATTTCATCAGCTTGTGAAAACCGAAGGAGATCAGGCTGGGCGTCTGATGTACCGCTGGCTTCTTCCGCTTGGTATTTTCCTGGTTCTAGTTCAATGAAGTAATTCCCCAATACATAATTCACTAGTTCATTCTTACCCTTCAGCTGAGTAACATTGTGCTTCATGTGGGGTTCTCTTAATACTTTAATTTGATTTGGACTTCCCTTATATGGAAACCACAGATGTGACCAATCTAAAGCAAAATACCCATTTAGCTTTGCTAACCAATCCCGACTCAAAACAAGTCCATAAGCTTTAGGTATGTTTGCTACTACAATATCTATGCACTGACATACCTTTTCATTTGAAGATAGTCAAATCAAAACATCCTCCATTTCCCCAATTACCTTCACATTTGTTCTGTATAACTGAATAACCTGCCAGGTAGATGGTTTAGGTTGTCCATTTATCTTTTTGTAGACTGAAAGTGACATAACATTTATCGATGCCCCTGAGTCCACTAAACAGTTGTGTACATTATGGTTGAAAATTTCAAAAGTCAGGAGAAATGGTGGAGTTTTGCATTTAGGCTTACCTCCCACACTTGCTTCACCAATTTCCTCTTCTTTCGGTTGATTATCGGTGGGAAGCTTTTCATCGGGAATCTCAAGTGCTTTTAACAATCGTTATTTCTACTGAGGCATATTACACATTTCAAACAGTGAGATATTTGCCTTAGCCCTCTTAATATCTTCCACAATGTCATATTCCATCTTATGCTCTTTGAGATTCTTTTTTACATCATCAATCTTCTCTTCAATGGGCTTGACATGCATGTTGATTTGCCTTGGATCCTGACTTGTAATGGTGAATTCAGGTATTTTGTCAGTTGTGGTGATTTTCTGAATTTTCTTTATGTTCTCTTGAAGTCTCTTAATTTTCGGAATTACTGATCCGTCTTTACTTAACAAGCTTTGAATTCTTGTTGTCACATTTGTTTATGCTGTTTCTTCTTCTTCTGTATCAAAAAGTGAGAGGCAGTCCCATAAAACCAAAGTATCATCCTCTTGTTTTTCTGTTGGTTTACTATTCTTTTCTTCTTTATCATCAGATTCTGTTAATTTAGAGTCCAATAGTTGATTCATAACTAATGCCATCGAATTTATCCATTGAGGATTTTTTTTTTTCAAAATGGGGTTGATGATGAAAAGTGCAAAAGTTATCCATACCTACCTCTGTCAAGTTCATTGGTGCAGGACTATGTGGAGGAGGTTTAGACTGATTGTTATCCTCTCTTCTCTTGTAATAAGGCTTATAGGCCTCATGAGCTTCCTTTTCCTTTTCCAAATCTATTATTCTGTTAGAAATTTTCTGCATCATTTTTACCATCCCCTCAAAGTCATGTGACTGCTCTTCCTTGGGCTTAGTAAATATTAAGGCTTTCTTACCAAAAGTTTTTCCTCTCAACTGCTCAGGATAGTCTTCTATGCTCTCTTTTTCAGCTTCTACTCTCTCCGCCTCTTCATATGTTTCTTACAATGTAGGTTTGACTTGCATCTTGGAAAACATGGCCAAGTCAGGCCCTAAAGCTGAAGTATAATACTCAATCAAAACTTTATCAAAGGGCTTATCAGCTGTAGAGAAATTCTTAAGATAAGCAACAAACCTTTGGGTAAAACTATGCACCTTTTCTTTTCTTTCTTTCTTCAAAGCGCACAGTCCTTTCATGAGAGTTGCATGAGTGTTTTGGGCTGCATATTTGCTTCTGAATATCCTTTCAAAAGTATCCTAGTTTGGGATTGAATTTGCAGGCAGACCAAAATACCATGAGGCTGCTGTCCCTTTCAGGGTATGTGGAAATAATCTGCAGACTACATCTTCATGATCTCCATCCTTTAGCCCTTCTATAGCCAAGTAGAAGCTTTGCAAGTGATCATCTACTAAAATATTTTCATTTGGGTCAAACTTAGGCAGCATTTTTTCAAAAGCCTGAGGTAAGTCATGCAAAGGAGGTGTTAGGTTTAAAGGTGATCTAGCTTTCCAAGTAGGTTGTGGATTTGGTGGGTTAGGTGGCTGATTAGCGTTTATGCCTACCATGAGTTTGGGAAAAGAGTGAGGTGGTGAATGAACAAGAGTATGAATAGGTGAACAACAAGGTGTGTTTGGTCCCACTTGATTCAAAGGATGTACAACTTCTTCCAAATCTCCAACCAACACTGCGTCATCCAATATAGGACGTTCTTTCTTTTTATATTCTCTTCTGGGAAAGTCAAGGATAATTGGTAATCCTCCAATCATCTTCACATATTCCCTAGTATTTCTTCTCAGATTATTAACTACTTTGTTATCAACCGAATACAAATGTTCTTTCCACTTCTCTTTAGGAATTGGATTGGGAAACAAACTGCTTTTTGAACTATCACTGGTGGAGAAATTTCAAGGAGACGGGTTTCCTCGGCCAACCATGCACTGGAGGCCCTCCTTCTAGCGCTAGAAACTGTTGAGGCCTGGAAAATCATAGACAACAATAGCAAGGGGTTCTCCCTAGTCAACGTTCCCAATTATCCCATGACTATTTGGTATGGGGAATCCGTCCGGTTTACGGTCCGACTACTATAGGTCAAGTAACAAAAATAAAAGGTTTTACCGGTTGCGGCCCGATCTCATAGGTTCAACAAGTTAGAACGATCTCATAGTTAATGGAAAAAAGGCTGAAAATGAAATAGTTCCCCTTCAACAACATCCTTTTCATAGCATTTGAACATTCCACCAAAGCTTTCTCCAACAGGAAAAATTGTAATTATCTATTGCAAAACGAAATAGTTCCTCTTACAACATATTCTCACAAGTCTAACTAGGAAAAATCCCTTTCTCTATCTAACTCTCCTATACTTATACTAGAAGCCAAACTCTTGGACTGCCCCTCGGTGACCTTTGGGCTCCTTAATCGTTTAATCTCACAATTTTGTCCTTTTGTGAGTGCTCATGATTTAGACAATACGTTACATTTCATTAAAAGCTAATAACAGTTTTATAACGAGAGACCAGCTCAATCAGTGATCAAATTTTCCTTGAGCCTCTGTTGCTATCGAATTTGCTGGTCCTGTTTTTAATCTTGCTTCTCTATGCTTCAGCCTCTTCTTTCCTTGCTGCCTCCTTTCTGCTTTGGCTTCTAGATATATCTTCTTTGCAGAAGTAATCATCAACTGGATTTGAAAAAATATCCTAGGTCTGTCTGCAATTAAAACAAAAAACTCATCATTTATCGAGACCACTTTCAGTAAAATGTAAACCATACTACCAATAAAAATGAGCATCAAAGGTGAAATCCAGTACCGTGTTTTCAACGTGAAAACCTTAACTAGATCAAAACAGAAAATTTTTCATCGCCCATGGCGGGAAAAACTAAGCATGGGGCAGATACAATCCTCATCGGCGAATGGAAAACTAAGGATCGGGCGATTAGCCCGCTAAGGAGCCGCAACGATGGGTGAGACACATACTATGGGTTCCACAATAAAAGAAAGCAATCGGCGAAAATCAAACCAATGGCGAAAATCAAACATCGGTAAAAAATTGAACGACCACATCGGATGGTTAGTCCGCTCTAGATCCGCAATGGCGGGATTAAAATAGACTAAGGCTTCTGCAAAACATGAAACCATCGGTGATTGAAACAACCAACGCCTAATCCCCCGATAAAAAACTAACACAATTTCGATAGTGAAAAGAGCAAAACCAATAAAACATGAAATCGACGCTGGTAAACCCTAAACCGTTGGAACGTTTATTATTGATCCTCTGAAACGGCGGTTCCATAGATGACTACAACTTCGAAACAAAAATCAACTGACTTCTGATAATAAAAAAACAAGGAAATCAGCGGAAAACAAAACTATTCATCGGGTCATCATTGTTTAGCTTTCCCAAATGGTGGCTACAAAGGGGACTAGTGCCCCGACTCACAAATCATTGAAACATGAAAAATCATAAAAAACATTAAGTGCTCGGGAGACTTTGAAGTTATGTAGTGGTTAAAACAGTTCGTTTCATCTCCAAAACAGCGGCGGCACATAGAACTAAAACCTCGATTCAATTTTCAACAAAAAATCTAACAATGATAAAACCAAATTATCAAAAAATATTAAAATGCTAAGTCCCACAGTCAAAAGCATTGACAGTTTTAGATCATTCATCTTCCAAGAGGATCAACAATTTACCTTAAACCAACCTCAAAAATATCAAACTCGCAGCAGAGGAACAACAAAGTTTAACAATCCAAACAAGACAAAATCTAAAAGGAGGGTCCAAAATTTTAAAAAATTTAGGAAATTGTTGCAACTGCAATAGGTACACAGAAATGGGGACCCGACCCCACAAGAAATCACCAGTTCCTGGTTCAGAGCTTCACTTGCAAATCTATCATTTTGGCCATTCTGCACTTCCCAAAAACTGTGCTTTTGAACCAATCCCCTGTTTTCCTGGGTAGTCTTCCAGATGCTGGAGCCTAGGACGTTTTCTTCGAAGTGAACCAGGGAATGCTTGGGCCATTGGGGGGAATATTTCAAATGCCATAGTTTGGCCCACGGCTCCTCCACATAATTAACCCATCGCCACCAAATTTTTGCGCTCATAACTTTATTATTGTCAAGAGGGTCTCTAAGCCCTAATCCCCCAACAAGTTTCAGGGTGCATATGGTTTTCCAATCCAAAAGTGGCCACTTTCTGTTTCCTTCCGTTCCTCCCCACAGGAATTTCCTTTGAATGTTCTTGATTTGTTTTATAATGGTTTTCAAAGCCACCAGCATTGAGAAGAGATAAATGGGCATAGCCTGAAGAACATATTTTACTAGGATTAGTCTGCTCGAAAAATTGAGGCCTTTGTAAGTCCAGATATTGAGCTTTTTGTTAATTTTGTCAACCAATTCTTTCCAAGATATTTGTTTGATAGTCGATTCTTTCATGGGTGCTCCTAGATACTTTGAGGGGACGCTGCCTTCCGAGAACTCCAAGATTATGAGTACGTTTCTCTTGGTGATCCACGGGGTATTGAAGAAGTAAGTTTGAGATTTTTTCTTGTTGATTTCCAAGTCGCTAGCTTCCAGAAAAGTATTCAAACACTCTTTAATTCCCCTGTCCTCATGAACTGAGGAGGGGCCCATAAGCATATTATCATCCGCAAACTGTTGATGGGTTTATGGGTCCATCCCAACTATTAGAGATAATCCCTGAATTCTGTTCTCTGCTCTCCTATTTTTTAGCACCCTTCCTAGTCCTTCCACCGCAATGATGAAGAGGAAGGGGGATAGGGGATCCCCCTGTCTAATGCCTCAAGACACATTGAAGGGACTCGAGGGGGACCCATTGACCAATATTGAGAAGAAAGCAGAGGAGACCATATTCATGACCCAATCAGTCCACCCCTCCCCGAAACCAAAAGCTTTAAGAATTCCTGCCAAGAATTGCCAGTTCAATTTATCATAAGCTTTGGAAAGGTCCAGTTTTAGGAGCATACCTAGATTCTTCGTAGCTTTAAGAGAATGGATAGTTTCATCGACCAGAATAATGCCATCCAGAATTTTCCTTCCCTCTACAAACCCTGCTTGCTCCAGAGAGATAATGATAGGAAGGAGGGGTTTAAGATGATTTGCAATTACCTTGGAAATGATTGTGTAGATGATATTACACATGGAAATAGGTCTTAGTTTGCCTAGATCCTCTATTCCACTTTCTTTTGGAATGAGAGTTAAGAAAGTAGAGTTGAGAGCTTTGAGAATGCTCTCAGATTTCCTAGAGTCCTCCACCAAGGCCCAGATTTCTTCCTTTATCCATTCCCATCCAGCGTGGAAGAAATTCGTGGTGAATCCATCTGGTCTTGGGGCTTTATCTTTTTCCATTTGTTTAACAACAATCTCTACCTCCATCATCTCAATGGCTTTTCCCAGAATTTGATTATGGTCATCCATGATAATCTTAGGAATATGGCTTAATAGTTCTCTTTGGGCTTCCTCCCTATCTCTGTCCATCTCCTGCAGGATCTTGGAAAAACAAGAGTTCATGGTAGTTTCAAGCTCTTCTTGAGATTCAGCTATGCTCCCATCCTCCTTCTTAAGTCTATCCATCCGGTTCCCCTATCTATGTTGAATGGTAGCTTTGTGGAAAAAACTGGTATTACGTTCTCCTTCCTGGAGCCATTTGATTTTGGCCTTTTGGTTCCAGTATACTTCATATTGTTGTTTTCAGTGGCTGAATTCCTGCAACAGTAACTTTTCTTGAATCCTTAGTTCTTGAGTATCCGCTGTTCATCACTTGAGATTGGTTTAGCTTAATTTTGTTCTCTAAGGACTGTTTTTCTTGGAATATATTGCCGAACGACTCCTTATTCCATTTCTTGATGTGGCCTTTAAGGAGTTTAAGTTTTTGTTGGAATTGATACATTTGAGTACCTCTGTTTGGTGGGGAGCTCTCCCACCATTCCTTGAGTTTCTCATGGAAGTTCGGTTGGAGAAGCCAAAATTTCTCTAATCTAAATGGTCTGCGAGGGTTAACTTTGACATTTTCCCATTCCAGACTGATGGGCCAGTGATCCGAACCTGCTGCTGGTAGAAACACCACTTTAAGGTCACCCGCAGCCATGATGACCGATTCTGAGAGCAGAAATCTGTCAAGTTTGTAGGATGTCCCTCTATCTCCTGTTTGTTTATTGTTCCAAGTGAATATGCCATTGGAGGTTGTGACATCTATCAGATTAAGGTCATTAATAATAGCATTAAAGTGATTGCTAGTAGAGTTTAGGTTCAGTATACCACCTTTTCTTTCATCGAGGTTCCTGATCAGATTGAAGTCGCCCCCTAGAATCCAGGCTTTGTCCTTGAATAGGGATTTTATCTTGGAATTTGACTCCATAAATGGTGGCTTCTATTCATCCCTCGAGGGACCATAAACATTAGAAATGACTCCTCTTATTCTAGTACCAATGATGTGGAAATCGACCGAGAGAGTACAAGGAGTAGCTAGGAAGCCTGATAAATGTACCTCTCAATGGTTCCATAGGATTCCCAAACCGCCTGCTGCCCCTCTTGCGTCTAAAGCTACAGATTCACATCCTTCCATAATTTTCGGGTGATACTTGAAAGTTCTTCTCCCGAGCATTTTGTTTCATGTAGAAAAACTATCATTGACTTATCTTTTTCAATCCTTCTTCTAAGAAGGTGAGTTTTAAGAGCTCTCTTACAACCTCTGATATTCCAAGTTGTAATCTGCATCAAGAATAGATTAACTAGAGAGAGAGAGGGCTGCATCTATTGTTGGATACTTCCCTGAAGCCACCAGTTGTTCGCCTATGTCTTTGATTCTTTGAACATTGCTGGTTCTTCCCCTCTTTTCTTTTTTCTGGTTTTTCTTACTGTCGATGACTTTGAGGGATTCAACAACTACCCCTAGGGAACTTAAGTTTTTGGCTTGAATAATGGCTTTCTCCAGTAGGGAAACTTGCTGAGGGGAAATCTGGGATGGGTCTTTATTGGAACAAGCAGCTTCCAGCATGTCTAGGTCTAGGTCACTTATTTCCATATCTTCAGAGACAAATTCCATTGTCCCTGAGTCTTTCTTGGCCTCCTCTTGCTGGTTCTAGATAAGGGGTTTCGGGTTAGTTTTTGCTCTTTCTGGTTTCTTTTGTGGGGTTTTATCTTTCTCATTTCCTTGGTTCTCTTTGTCCTGTTCCCTTTTTTGTTCTACTTGGAGTTTAGCCTGCATCGTATCTACCTGTGTGTCATCATTGCAATTTGTCTGATCTTCTTGGAGGGTCTCAAATCGGTTCTGGGTTTACACTCTTTTGTTTACTTCTGACCCTGAAGTCTTCCTCACTTGCCATTTCTTGTTTTGAATTTTAGTAAACCCCTTCCCATCCGGGACGTCTTGGTCTTTCTTCCCCCCAGGTCTTTTATTTTGGGGGCAATCTCTGAATAGATGGACATGCTCATGGCATCTTCTGCAGCAAAAGGGGATCTGTTCATAATCTATGTCCTGAAACCATTCCTCATCTTCCTAGGTTAGCTCTATTCCATCAGGAAGATCTCTGGAAATGTCAAGGTAGATACATATTCTGGCATACGATATATATTTTCTTTGTCTAGTTTGCTCTGAGACTTTGATAAATTTCCCCAGAGTGTTTCCAATGTCCATCAATATTTCTTGCTTCCAGTATTCCATTAGGAGGGAATACATTCTTATCCATACAGGTGCTATCGTTAGGTTTTCTTTGTCAGGGTCGAATCTCTCTTTCCATGTCCTTAAAAAGAGGCCCATCGAATTGTAGAATTAGGGGCCATTCCCAAAGATTTTCCTTCTGTCCTCTTCATTAAAGAATATTATAGTGAAGAACCCTTTCGCTCCCAGTTGAAAGTCATAGTGTCCTTGGGGTTTCTATGTTGTGTTGATCTACCAGACCAGGGTCTTTTCTGTGGGCCAAATCCCAACGATTTTTCTTATGAGAACCCTCTCTTTCATGTATTGAATATCCTCCCTAACTCTTTCAGATTTGATTTGCAGTCTCGGCACAGTCTTGGATTTTGGGACACATTGTCCTGTCCTTCGTGTGCCCTGATTATTTGTTTCTTCCTTTCTGATTCCACTACAACCTTCCCCATCTCTTGGAGTTATAGAAGCATTGATTACTCCTTTCCATTTTTCATTTTTATTTTCCCAAGATAACATATTCTTCTTCTACTGTTTCATTCCTTCCACAGTCCCTCTCCCCCTGAGGAGGAGCAGGAACCATCTTGAAAGGTCTTTCTGGAACGTCACTGACCTGCCTTACCACCGTGAATCCTTCCTCCTACGACCCCCAAACCTTGCCTTCAATCAAGTTGCAGAGCATTTTTTCCCTCCATGCAAAAACTTAGAGTTATCAAAAGACCTTGGAAGGGTATTCTTATACCAAGAACAAGGGTATTCTGGAAGGGTATTCTGACCTGCCTTACCACCGTGAATCCTTCCTCCTACGACCCCCAAACCTTGCCTTCAATCAAGTTGCAGAGCATTTTTTCCCTCCATGCAAAAACTTAGAGTTATCAAAAGACCTTGGAAGGGTATTCTTATACCAAGAACAAGGGTATTCTGGAAGGGTATTCTGACCTGCCTTACCACCGTGAATCCTTCCTCCTACGACCCCCAAACCTTGCCTTCAATCAAGTTGCAGAGCATTTTTTCCCTCCATGCAAAAACTTAGAGTTATCAAAAGACCTTGGAAGGGTATTCTTATACCAAGAACAAGGGTATTCTGGAAGGGTATTCTGACCTGCCTTACCACCGTGAATCCTTCCTCCTACGACCCCCAAACCTTGCCTTCAATCAAGTTGCAGAGCATTTTTTCCCTCCATGCAAAAACTTAGAGTTATCAAAAGACCTTGGAAGGGTATTCTTATACCAAGAACAAGGGTATTCTGGAAGGGTATTCTGACCTGCCTTACCACCGTGAATCCTTCCTCCTACGACCCCCAAACCTTGCCTTCAATCAAGTTGCAGAGCATTTTTTCCCTCCATGCAAAAACTTAGAGTTATCAAAAGACCTTGGAAGGGTATTCTTATACCAAGAACAATTTTATACGAGCGCTAATCGAGGTAACAAGAATTGGGTGGCTTCGATTGCCATCGCGATTACCTACAAAATCCATTTCAAACACTGAGTTAACCTTTGCATAAGTAGTATTTTTATTTAAAAATAATAAAATGTAATAATTAATAAAGGACAACTTACCTTCAATTATAATCCTCTTCACAAATCCTCTTTTGGCTAGTGTCGAGCTTTCGTGAACAGGGTAATCAAACCTTTCCCAAACAACAAATGGGAAATTACTCCACAATATCAAAATCAAATCATGTAATCTTGAAATGAAATGGAGTTTGCCTATGTATGACTAACTAATAAACTCATCTCCGTGAAACTCAACAAAATCTTATCAGAGCTCAACCAAATCTCCTTTGTAGTAGATTTGCGATAGGGTATCACATATTCGGTACACACGAGGAAAAACCTTTGGAAGGGTTGTTTGCGAAACCAAAAAAGTAACAAAACACAATAACAAAGGACCAAGCCACTGTCTGGAGATTACTGGGAGTTAATGTTCTCATTTCTCGAGTTGAACCAACCCTAAGACAAGCCTCATCTGACGATGCAATTAATCCCCATGTGAAAGCATGGTGTAGTCACACCTTCACTTGAAGCGATGCATGACAATCCTTTATTTCAATCACATGATTGTATTAAGAACCTTGGCCACACTATAAGAAATCATTATTCAAATTTTTGGGACTATGAAAAGTCGGGACCTTAGATTCCACCGTACACACAAACAATACGAGTCTTTGGTTACATCTTTTATAAATCACAAGATAAAGTTACTTAGGTTTTTGAGTGAGCCATTAAAGCTCCTAAACTAACCTGTTAAATGTAACAAACAATATTCTTTATGGTACATGAATAACTATGCTAGGGTTTAGATAAGGTCTGAGTACTTCTTTGTAACAGCTAGATTAAAGCCCTCACAGGACAAGAGGTAATTATAACCCTATTAAGTTGTCTCAAGGGGTTAAATACACAATTTCTAAACATATTGGGAAATTGTTCCTTGCAGATGTAGGCCCTCACAGGACAAGAGGTAAGTATAACCCTATTAAGTTGTCTCAAGGGGTTAACTACACAAATCCTAAACATATTGGGAAATTGTTCCTTGCAGATGTAGTTTTTGTTTTTACAAAGGGAAATTAATAAAACAAAATAGATAATTTTTTAGGTTTGTGACAGAATGGTATTAGAGTTGTAGTTACAACACTCGGGCTAAAAGAAGTCCCAACACTTAATAAATAGAAACATAAAAACTAACTTGTGATACAATTTATTTCTCATTATTTAGGAAGAGAACTATAACCTTTATTTTGCAGGAAAATGGTAGAAGTTGAAATGTCCACTAAAGAAGACTCTCACCCTAAGGAACAACAAAACATCGAAGGAGAGAATATTAATGATGGTAATTTATAGGTAAATATTAATGAAAGTAGAAATGATAATCAATCTAAACTTCTACAAATAGTAAAGGATTTGAAACAAGAATTACAAAGTGTTAAAGAAGATAATGAACTTATTTTAAAATCACAAGAAGAACTAAATAATGTTTTATTAACTAAAATACACGAGAAGGAAATATAAAAGAGTAAAGGACCCAATTTTCAAACATTAAGAATTGCATCTTATAAACGAAGAAACATTAGAATTTTCAGATAATGAAACTGGATCTTCAAGTTGAAAATGAGCTAAATAGAGTAAACAAGAATTTAAAGAGTTTAGTGAAATAAATGATAGTAATCAATGAACAAAAAAATGTAAACCTTATGAATAAATTTCTAGTAAGTTTAAAAAGTCAAACCCCCTATGTTCAATGGTGAGATTGAAACAAGAGAAAAGACAAAGGCTTGGATTTTGGGAATGAAAAAATATTTTCATATTTATAACTACTCTAATGAATTGAAAGCAAAAATGACAAATTACAACTTAACTGGAAAACTAATATTTGGTGGTAGAATGTTAAAAAGGGGGTAAAATATAGTAAGGAACGTTATGTAACATGGAACATTTTTATTTTTTTTAAAGTGGAAATACTTATTGGAGTAGTACTATGAAAAACAAACTAAGGAATTTTATGAATTAAAATTGGGAACAATGACAAAGAAAGAATTGTGCAGTAAGTTCATGAGTTAATTGCGTTATGAACCTTGTATTATCGATAAAAAACAAAACTACAACGCTTTCTGAGTTGTTTGCCTATGATTTATAAATAAAGAATTGAATATGATAATCCCAAAACATTAGAAGAAACCATGAGAAAAGCAAATTTTTGTTATGATCAAAATAAGAACAGAAAAGACAATGGAATAAGATGGAAAGGAAAAAGACATGAAGATATTGAACAAAAGAAAAGAGGAACACAATTCTTTAAGAATTCTGGAACTAATTATCGGGGTTATCAAGGCAATAACTATAAAGGCAATAAGGAAATGATAAACTAAAGTACACAAGTTTTTGCTTTTTATAATAAAATTACTACGTAAACATAACCTTTAAAATGTTGCGAATGTGGTGAACCACATTATTATAAGGACTATCCACTTAGAAGAAATAATTTCAGCCACGTACATACTATTCAAGAAGATACTATAGTGGGAGATATAACAAAGAGCATGCCAAAAATCAGTGCAACATTGGAAAATAGAGAAACAAACCAACAAACTATCAAATAACTATGGTAGAAATAGAAGGTATGTTAAAAGATAAACTGATCTCGATACTTATTGATCTTGGTTCAAGTTTAAGTTGTGTTTTGCCAAGAAATGTGGAATTGTGTAAACTACAACAAAATAAATTTGAAAATTCTTGGTTAGTTCAACTTGCTACAGGCACAAATCGAAAAGTAACTAGTTTTGTAAACAAATGTGAATTTAATATTAATGGGTTTAAGGTGCAAGATGATTTACATATTATTCCTTTAGGATATTATGATTTGTTGATAGGAATGGACTCATTAGAAAAGCATAGAGTAATATTGAACTGTTATGATAAACCCTTCTCATGCATAGATGAATAAAGTAATATGATTGTAGTAAAAGGGAATCCAAGGAAAATCACTATTAAAAAAAATCAGCTTTACAAATGAAAAGATCTATTCATAAAGGTTGTAAGGTATTTGTTGTTCATATAATAAATGAAAGAGATAAAAATAGTCAGATTAAAGTAGATGATCCATGCATTTACATGTTCCATAATGGAATCACTAACATTATTATTGGTATTAAATACCATTAGCAATGGGAATTAAGGTGAGAGATAAGAGGAAGAATTATGAGAAGGTTCAACATCGAATTCATGATGGGAGTCCTCCTCATGATGAAGTCTTACTCATTAGTGGATTAATATTAAGGAAATGAACGACATTGAGAGGTGTGTATACAGAAAGAATCCATCTTCATGAACTATATATTCGAGAAAGGAAACCTTTGACTTAAATACACCAAGAATGTGGAGCATGCATGTGGAGGTGTTGGAAATAGGAAAAAGGAAAATGAGGGAAAATGAGTGGTTTCCACATTGAAATGCCAATAGGAATATTAGTGTTATGGAGAGAATGATGAGAAATTTTAGGCTCAAAATTCAACCCATGAGATAATTTTTGAGGTTTTTTTCCAAAAAAATATTCACCATTTTAGAATTTTTTTCTATTATGATCACCCAAATTCCATAGGAATAATTATTTTTACTCGAAAAATCACAAAAATGTTTCATTCTATGGTTGAAAATTTGATAATTAGTAATATTAACCAAGGTTTTTACACATTAAAAAATTATGGATCAATAAAAACAAAAGGAAAGAGGTGCCACGGAAGAGTGGTTTACAACTTGAGTCAATATAATTGTTTGGATTTCCTACAAAAAGTGGTATTCTTAATACAGTTATTTTGAAAAATAATAAAAACAAAAACAATATTTTGTATTTTAAGATTTTTTTGTAAAAGACTAACAAATACACATTTAAGTAAATTACATGAAAATTAAAAACATCATATTTCATTGAACCAATGTGAATTTCAAATCTTCAAAATATATAAATTTATTTTAGTCAAATAAATTAATATAAAATTTTAATAAAACTTTGAAAATAGTCTAAAACCACTACATGAGATGAAAAATATAGTCCCTTACTTTGGTAATGGCTAATAAAGTGGGAAGGAACTAACTAGTATAGTGGACCCTTTCTTAAAATTCAAAATAAGAATGTAAATCCATACAACATATTAAATCCTTTATAAGTTTCACAATATTTAATGTACAATTTTTTTTTTTTTTTAACAGAAATTGGGAAAAGGTATATATAAAAGGGGCTGCGCACAGCCATTCATTACAAGAAATATAGCTTCGAAAGTTTATGAACAATAAAAAAGCTGCATAAGAAAGCTAACCATGGGACTGTCCAAAAAACCCTGCATACAAACTGCTCAAAACTTCTGAAAATGCTAAAGGGGTAAACCCTTACGAACTGATTACATAATAGGAGGCAAAAATACATTTAGACATAACTAGAGGGGATTGATTACTGAGTGCTTCTATTGTTTCTAGGCTGGACAACAGATTCCTCCTCCATGGGGAGAACAGCTTCTGCAACTTCGCCATTGACTTCACCATTAATTCTGCTGGCCTGGTGCATTTCAATGAATCGCTGGAGATCCTCTTGTATCCTATCCACTTTCCCATGTATTTCTCGGAGACTACTCTCATTGTCATCTATGCGAGCATCGTTGTTGCTTATTTGCTGAGAAGTGTAGCTAACAGAGTCAACCATTTTCTTTATCTCCTTGCTCATTTATTTGGTGTCCACGACGTTGATGGCCAGGAGTTCATAGAGTCTGCGTAAATTCTTCTTAATATTTTCCCATTCTCCACCTTGAGCCATTCTGGTAGCCTCAGTCGAAATGGTCAAACGAGCAAAAAGATTGAGAGGGATGCTGGCTGAATTGCTAGGAGCTTTGCTTTGAGAAGCAACCGAGGGAAAAAAAGAACTGACCACCACAAATTCTTGAACCAGAGAGGCTTTACCTTGCTGTAAAGTATCCAGCGAACCCACGGCACCAACCACCCAGCCTTGACCGGAAGCCAAGACCTAATTACTCCATGGTGCGCTTTGTTCTGCAACCCGAAACACTGGATGATTTATTCCTGCACAGGTAGAAAGAGCTGTGATGACAAGCCACTCTTTCACCACCGAATGCGAGAGGGGAAGAACCTGCCACGGGAGGCCCTGGAGCCACCCTTCGCTGACACCCAAAACAACCTGCCCCAGAAATCGCTGAATTTCATGAGAACTAGAGCTTGCTGAGGAGGAATTCTGGAGCGACATTCTGGATTCGAAGAGAAAAGGAGGACAAAGATAAGCGGGATGCAATACATGTGAGAGATAAATGCCAGTTACCCAAGGCCTTTAGGCCATTAAGTCTGAAGCGACTGGATGAAGGGAGGATCGAGGAGGAGGCCACGCGACGGGGAGGATAGAGTTGGGCGATAAATGCATGGAGCCGGCGAAGGACAAGGGGAATGGGTGGACGAGATGGCATGGGAGGGCAAGGAGCGATGGGAGAAGGGAGATAAAGGGGAGGGGTAAGTCCACACCCAAATAAACCAAGGATATATTCATGAAACTAGGCCTGCAAAGCCTTAACATAAGGGCAATCCAAAACTCAATGAGGAGATTAAGCCATGGGAAGATCTTCTTCTTCATTACGGGATGAATTTGTGGAAGGGGGGGTCCCCATCTTGTTTATATACACCTTGCGGGAGGGAAGCCCCAATATTGGCCATAGCGTCAGCTGCACTGTTGTTTATCCAGAGAATATGCAGGGTCTCAAAGGAGTGGTGCATAAGAGGTTCACTTTGTTGTACAGGCGGTGACAATTAATTGCTCTCGTGGGGTATCCATTAATCAATTTGGAGATGACATGCTTGGAGTCTCCAAATATTAAAACCTTGCGATAGTTTTTAGCCTGGAGGATCTGAAGACCTTGTAGCAAAGCCAACCATTCTGCTTCGTTATTAGTCCTATTCCCTAATCCCCAGGCAAAGGAATGTTCTATATTTCCACCGGGGTCTAGAAGGACCCCCCCCCGCTCCTGCCACCCCTAATATTTAATGTACAATTTTAAAAAGGGGTTAATGGCATTTAATTTTCAAAGTTAAAAAAATGGCATATTTAGCCACTTTTAAAAAGGTGTTTTAAAGTTTGAGATATTAATGTTATAAAAAAATATAAAAATAGATTAAAACATTTCTAAACTCCCTAATGACTCTATATCATCATTTTAAGTACATTTGAATGTTAAAAAAAGATTATATACCATATTAAGTATATTATAAAACTAAAAAACTAATAAGTATGGTCAATATTGAACTAACATGTAACTTTCGAATGATAAAAATAATGGGCACCGACATGGTAAGATTACCTATGTTTTGTAGTTTATAAATCTATAACTTTCGAATGATAAAAATAATGGGCACCGACATGGTAAGATTACCTATGTTTTGTAGTTTATAAATCTATAACTTCTTGATATGACTATGTCGTTTTATAATTTATTTATAACTTCTTGATATGACTATGTCGTTTTATAATTTATTTATAAGTTTAATGAAAGGATAACTTGCAAAATGTTTTAATGTCTCTTTCAAAATGTTTTAGAGAATAAATATATTAACAAGTAAAGGTTAGATGGTTAGATTTTAAAGTTAAACTACACATCAATATTACAAGTGGACTTTCATGGTCAAAATGTTATTCTCTAAATCAATACTACATGAATCAGATTTAAAATAATATAAATCAAAAGTTTTATTTCATGTATTTGATTATTTTATAAATTATTTTTTACTTTTATCATTCAAAATATTAAATTGAATTTTGTTACAAGTTATATGGGTAGTCTAAAAATTGCACATTTGGATCAGAATAGGTAGATTTTTTTATATGATTTTGAAAAATCTAATCTAAATTTTTTAAAATCTAAGTTAAAGTTGTCAAATTCTCAAAAACACAATTAAATTCCCTTTACAAAATTAAAAACTTCAAATTCCCAAAAATATGTTGTTAAATAGACATTCCGAATCAAAATGTAGTTTACACAATCAATATCACATTTGTCACAAACCTAAACAAAATTACCTAAAAAAAATCCATTTGTAAAATTAAAACTACATCATCTTCAAGAAACAATTTCCCAATATGTTTAGGATTTGTTAAGTCAAGCCTCTGAGACTACTCAATAGGGTCATACTTACCTCTCGTCATGTGATGGTTTTAATCTAGTTACAAAGTAGCGAGACCTTATCTAAACCCTAGCATAGTTATGCATGTACCATAAAGAAGATTGTTTGTTATGTTTAAAAGGTTGGTTTAGGAGCTTTAATGGCTCACTAAAAATCCTAAGTAACTTTAGCTAATGATTTCTAAAAGGTGTAACCTAAGACTCCTATTGTTTATGTGTAATGTGGAAGCTAATGTCTGGACTTTGCATAGTCTTAACAATTTGAACTATGGTCCCTTACAGCGTGGCCAAGGTTTTTAATACTGTAATGTGATTAAAATAAAGGCTTGTGAGGCCATGCCTAGACACAAGGATTAATCTACGTAGTCGGATGAGGCTTGTATTGGGGCTGTTTCAACTCAAGAAATGTGAATATTAACTATTGACTACCTCCTCGTAATCTCTAGACAATGGAATTTGGTCATTTGCTTAGGACTTTGGTCATTTCTGAGCCACATCCTCTGTCTTGCTCCAACTTGAGTTTGACCTGATTTTTAGGGAAGATTCCTCTTGCATTAATCGAGTCTTTATTAACTTTCCTTGCCACTAGGGATCTTTATTCACACTTGTCATTCCTCCTTCTGGATAAGCAAACACTCATTTACATCTACCTCCAGATTGATTCACTTGCTTATTTTTATTAATATATTTAATACAAATTATTTTTACATTCTTCTTTGACCTCACTTGGTCAACATCTTAGTAATAAAATAAAGCATTTGATATCACTTGGTGAACACCTCAATAATAAAATGAAGTATTCTAATCATTTATTCAGGTTCTCTTGTATATTACATACACCTCCCCTTAAAATTAACATAGTCCTCGGAGTTACTTAAATTTCTTGCAAATTATTCTTAAAAAGATTTCGATATGCTTCTCACATTTTGCTTTCCAATTCCTAAGTAGACTCTTATGGACTAAGGTGTTTCAATTGCACCTTTACCTAACCAATGATGTGGTCATGGAGATGAAGTTCTCTCCTGTCAATGATATGTTTTGGTTCCACTTGAAATTCTCTTTTGGGTTCCACTTGAATAACATTCCAATCAACCACATGAGTAGCATCTTGAAAATATCTTTTTAATAACGAAACACGAAAAACATTATGTACTCATACTGTAGGTGGTAGTGCCAATTGGTAGGCTACTTGTCCAACCCTTGCTAGTACTTGAAAAGGTCCTCAATACTTTGGCACTAATTTCACACATTTTAAGGAACTTTTCATGGGTTTCACTTTTACGTAAACATAATTTCCTACCTGGAACTCTATTGGAATTATTTTTAGATCTACATAACTTGTTTGTCTATCTTGATCTATCTTCAAGTTGTGTTGTACCTCATTCACTATTAGTTCCATATCTTTCACTACTTCAGGACCTAACATTAGTCTTTCAACTTGACTACTCCAAGAAATTGGAGTGTTACATTTTTTGCCATAAAGTATTTCAAACAGTCTCATTTTAGCCTAACCTTGGAAATGATTATTATATGCAAACTCAACAAGATGTAAATACTCTTCTCATTTACCAGTTTTATCTATTACATACATTCTAAGCATATCTTCCAAGATTTGGTTTACTCTTTTAGTTTGACCATCGATATGTGGGTGATATGCAGTACTAAAATCATTAGAGGAAATTTCAACTCAAAATGGGCCTCCTAAGAAAAATAATAAAATAATAGTTAAAGTAATAAAATAATATTTATTAATTTTGGGGGAAGAAAAGAAAAAACTATTTTTTTTGTTCGTATTTTCGACATATCTCCGTGTGATTTTACTCACATTTAGATCGGGAGAGCTAGTTGGATACGAAATTAAATTTTACATCCAACGAGTATCCACTGAACATACTTTTGACGGACCCCACTACCTCAAAAACAAGAAATACCTAAAAAAATGTGATGATGAAAAAAGTATGCCGAGTGGGTACTCATTGGATGCAGAATTTAGTTTTACATCCAACGAGCTCTCCTGATCGAAATTTGAATAAAAAAACAGGGAGATATGTCAAAAATACAAATGAAAAAATAGTTTTTTTATGATACCTATCCCCAAATTTATATTAAAAAATGGTTTAAGATCTATATGGTATTTCAAATTTCAAGTAATTTCATTGGCTAACACATGATAACATGGAATTTGAATTATGGTTAAAAGGCCCATTTTGGGTTGAAATTTCCTCTAATGTTAATTGAGTATCTAAACCTTTAATAAATCCTTCCAAATATTTCTTCTCAACTTTGCATCTCTATTAGACTTACTACTTTTAGTATACCATGTAATCTAAAATTCACTTTCATAAAAATATCAGCGATATTTATAGCTTTGTATGTATATTTAACTGGAATAAAATCCGATGTTTTATGAAGTTTTTCTACAACAGTTGTAACTTAGTCATTTTCTTTAGCACTTTTAGGTAAGCATGTTATAAAATCCATACTGATAATTTTTCATTTCCATTCTAGGATGGGTAAAGGTTGTAGAAAATCGGTCGGTTGTTGATTTTTATCCTTTACTTGTTGACATTCAATACATGTGGTTAAGTATTTTTCTACTTCATTTTTCATACTAGGCCAAAATATATCATTTTTTATCATGGTAAACATTTTATGATACCTAGGATGCCCTTTATATGGTATTTTATGCATTTCATTCATAATTATTTATTTAATTTTTAAATTCCTTTGAATGAGGTATATATAATCTTCTTTTATATAATAACGATCATTTTTTGTTCATATTGAATTCTGTCTCTACATGATTAGCTTGATTTTCTGTTGTATTTTCTTTTAATTTTTTATAATTTTTATTAGCTTTTGTTGATGTTTCAGTTTTGTCTATTAAATATGTCTCGTAACTACTACTTGTCCTCACGTATAGCATATTTGCATGGCGACTTAAAGTGTTTGCCACTTTATTTTATTTTCCCTTTATATATTTAATTTCAAAATCGTATTCACTTTAAAAGGATAGCCACCTAGCCTATCTGGAATTAAGGTTATGTTGGTCAAATAAGTATTTTAAACTAATGTTATCATACATTAGCAGAAATATTCTCCCTATTAAATAGTGTTGCCACATCTTAAGGGCATGAATGATAGAAGTTAACTCTAGGTCACGAGTAAAATAGTTCTTTTCATGTTCTTTAAGTTTTCTATATTCATATGCTACGACATATGTTTCTTGGATTAATACTCCTCCTCAACCCTCATTGCATGCATTCCTACAAATGAAAAAGTCTTTATATGGATCAACAATTTTTAGGATGGGAGTTGTGGTTGATAATTTTTTTTTTATTTTTTAAAGTTTTATTCACATTTTTCATTTCAATCGAATTTCTTTCCTTTCTTTGTAAAGAGGTTATAGGATATGCAATCTTAGAAAATCCTTTAATAAGTTTACAATAATAACGAGTGATTCCCATAAAAGATATTATATCACTTACATATTTGGGAGCATGCCATTCCGTTATAGCTTCAAGTTTGTTAGGATGTACTAATATACCTTCTTTAGAAACTACATGTCCTAAAGAAGTCACATTTGCTAAACTTAGCAAAAAATTTGTGTTCTCTTAAAACTTGTAAAACTATTCTCAATGGTTCTTCATGTTCTTGTATGATTTTAGAATAAATTAATATGTCATCGATAAAGATGACTACAAATATATTTAGTTACTTACTTAATATGTTGTTCATTAACCACATAAAATATGTTGGGGCATTTGTCAACCCAAAGGGCATTACGACAAATTCATAATGACCATATATGGTTCTAAAAATTGTTTTAAAGATATCTTCTTCTTTAATCCGCACTTGATGATATCCGGATCTTAATTTTATTTTAAAAAATATTGTTGCCACTCAAAATTGGCCAAACAAGTATTCAATACGAGTTAGATGATAATTGTTTTTAATAGTCATTTTATTTACTTGTCTATAATCTATACATAATTGTAAAGTACCATCCTTTTTCTTTGCAAACAATAATGAGTCTCCCCATAGAGAAACACTTGGTTGGATGTAATTTTTATCTATTAATTCTTGTGTTCGTGATTTTAATTCAGTAAGTTCTAGGATATTCATGCAATATGGAGCTTTTGAGGCTGGTATTACTCCCGACACCAAATCAATAGTAAAATCTATTTCTTTTTTTGGAGGTAATCCAAGAATTTCTTCCGGAAATACATCCTAATAATATTTTAAAGTTGATATATATCATCAACTAGATTTTAAAACTGCAATATACTTGCATATATATTTTCACTCTCTTCTTAGGCATGCCTCAGTTCAGGGGCATAAATTGGACGAGCTATTAGAAGATTCAATTGCTTTCTTAAATGAGCTATTTCATTGTCTTTTTCCTTCAAAATAGTTGCAGCATGGGCACTATCACCTCGCTTGGCACTTCAAGCAATTATTTTGTTATCCAAATATTTAGTGGTGACATGTTTGGCCCTCACTATCATCTTCCTTTCTTTCCATAGATCTTGAAATATTTCCAAAGAAGTCTTGAGCTTCTTTTATGTTTTGATTTCTTGAACCACCTCTTTACATATCATTTCGCTAGCTTGTTTAAAAAAATATACCTTAAATCTAATTTCTCGAATTGGATGAAATCTACTTGATATTCATCATCCATATATTCATCCAAGCTAGTAGGATGTGGCACCATGGGCTGCACTACACACTATATCTAACTATCACTTTTATGATATGCTACTGTAAGTAGCCTTTTTCCCGATGTCCCTATTTGTTTCCTTGTCTCACTCATCATCTTGACATTTCTTTCTTTAATGTTCTTATACTTAATTTGTTACTATGTTTGTACATGTACTATCCCTATTGAAAATACCTCTGAAAGTTTTGTCTATAACATTATGGGGTATGTATACTTCCCTACGATTCACTGATTCCCATGTATACTACCATAGCATGGGTGAACTAACACTTAGTAAAAATACAACCCTAATAGTATAAAAATTATAACTTCAAATCAAACGAGTTCACTTTTATACTAATAAGAACTTATAATAAAAACCATAGATAAGTTTAATCACATGAATAATTTCTATAATAATGATAAAACAAGTATTAATTTAAAAAATATAACATTCAACCTTTGTTTAAGTTATGCTCACACACTGATATACTTAATGATATACTTAATTCTAGTAACTTAATTTTTAGTTATAAAACAAAAATCATCTCAAAAGAGAAAAAATGAAATCTTAATATTTGGATTGTAATAAAAAATAAAATACAATATAATTATAAATTAAGGAATATAACAACATGACCATTTATTTAAAGACATTTTTATAATAAAAATTAAAATAAATAATTATATGAGTATTAAAAAAAGTTTTTCTTTTTCAATTATTTTTTTCTTTTACTAGTCATCTTTTTCTTCTCTTTTATAAGAATCTCAACTCATAAGTTTTGGAAAATAATTATATAGTGTAACAACTATATAGTGGAGATTCATTTCATGGTCTTCCTATCTTATTATGCTTAAATGCCCTTTATTTAAGAATCCAATCTATAATCATCTATAAATCTATAATTCATAACAACTATATAGTGGAGATTCATTTCATGGTCTTCCTATCTTATTATGCTTAAATGCCCTTTATTTAAGAATCCAATCTATAATTATCTATAAATCTATAATTCATTAAGGTTTTAATATTTGCTTTATGTTTTTTTGGTTTAGTATTTATGTTATACCTTAAATGAATATTTATATGATCTGGTAATTAATTAATTTTAGTATTTGTTTAAAAGCCATCTATCTTTAGAAAACTAAGTAACTAGCTACACCTATTGATGTTCACATGCTACTTAACTTATAGCTATACTAATAATTATAACAAACTAATAACAAACAAACATGTGTAAACATATAAACATCTAATTTTTTTTTTTAAAACTTTAATACTAGTACCAATATTATTAAGACAAAGCCACAAAGTAATGTGGAACCCCTGAAGCAACAATACTATGCATACAAAGCCACAAAGGTACTAAGAAACTGCTAAATAAGCCACAAAGTTAGTAAATCTGCAAAAGATAGCTTGGATTGCCTGCTCACCCACATTTTTGTGTTCTGAAATCGAGGACTAAGGGGTAAGGCCACCACCACATGTTGTTGGATTTGAAAGCTGACCTAGATAAGCCTCTCATAACACCATATAACATCATAAAAATTAAAAACATAAATCCAATTAAAAGAAGATAAACCCTTTACAACACCATGAAAGTTCAAAACATAAATCTTATTAAGAGGAGATAAAACCCTTATAACCCGATGGAAACTCAAAACATAAATCTGATTCAAAAGACTATTAAAATTTTAATATATAATCTCTATCACAATATCTAATATATCTGCATAAGATAGATCCAAAAGTTTGTCATGATTAGATATCACTAACATGCAAAATACAATTAGCATAAATAACAATGAGAAACCCATATCATCTAACAGTGCCAAATAGTCTTTACTATAAATGTGAAAAAGATAAACCCCTTACAACACCATAAAAATTTAAAACATAAATCCAATTAAAAGAAGATAAACCCCTTACAACACTATAAAAGTTCAAAACATAAATCTTATTAAAAAAAGATAAACACCTTACAACAAGTGGAAACTCAAAAACATAAATATGATTCAAAAAGCTACTAGAATTTTGATATAATCTCTATCACAATATTTGATATATCTGCATAAGATATATGCAATCCGTAACCCAAAGTTTTTCAATGATCAGATATCACTCACATCCAAAATACAATTATCATAAATAACAATCAGGAACCCACATTATAGGATTTGCAGATATATGCAATCCGTAACCCGAAGGTTTTCATGATCAGATATCAGTAACATCCAAAATACAATTATCATAAATAACAATCAGGAACCCACATTATCTGAAATCGATGAGGAGGATTAAGGACTAAGGCCACCACAGGTTGTTGGTTTCGAAGGCTGACCCAGATCCTCGAACTGCCCGTTGCGACGTTGCCACGGGTAATCTGATTCTCTGGACGATCAATTTCCCGTTGGAGTTGAATATTGACATTTCCATTTTCCAATCAATTACCATTATCAACCCACTGCTGTTGACTGCCACGGAAGGTACTAAGTACGGAAAGATGCGGTCTTTTAGACGTAAGTCGCACCATATTTCAAAATGATCTGCTTCATTTAACTTCCACATGCGAATACAATGATCGTCTCCGTTCTGGTCTTTTAGCACGCTTTGTAGCAGCATTTGGCCATCGTATCCACATAAATTTTCAGGAAAAATGCGTCTGCATCCCTCAGGGAGTGGGATTTCTGTCCAACGTCTGTTAGCAATATTGAAGGCTACGATGAGGTTGTGGCTGAGGTTGCAGGTATCGGTAGTGAAGTTAGCCCAATAAAACTTTCCTTTAGAAAAAAGTCCCTTACCACAGGGCCGAATATGGGCAGGGACCATCATGGAGACTGCATTCCACGCATTCGATTCTGAATCATAAATACACGTCACAACCCGCCGTAAAATAAAATAGCCGAGCAGCAGAGTGCAACGCCTAGTGGAAGAATCAAAGGCCATTCCATTGAAAAGGAAAGCGTGTAATATACGACGGGAAGGTCGAGGGAGTTGTCTCCAAATCCCGGTTCCGGGAATGCCTATGGAAAGATCGAACGGATTGCCCTTTGTATGACAACAAAAGATGCTCTTGCAAGTATCCACAACAATGGAATGATTGGGCAAAGGAAGTTTGTACTTGTATGAACCCAGTGCTTCTATAACCCAATTATATTTCACATCATCTTGCCCATTCCAATGGCAATCGACGATCTGAATAAAAAACCCAGGGGTGGAATGCAACGACCAATTTGGAACACGTACATGGAGGGCATCACGCGAAGACAGCAGAGAATTCCACTGCTTACAAACAGTCCGCATTTTGCCAAGAACCCTAATGGGCAGCCTCGCTAAAATCATGAACAACAAATCTTCTGGGAGCCATTGCCAGATTTCTGGTTTCATTGCTATGGACCTTCTCGAACCAAAACACTTGGATGGCAGAACGATCTTGCCATAATCACAAAAAACTAGATGTCGTAAATGAGAAAGCACTGAGGAGACACGCGACATTACAATCTGAAGTCGTAAATCGGTAAGCAGAGAGGAGACACTCGAGATTACAAACTGGAAGTAGTAAATGAGAAAGCAGTGAGGAGACACACGACATCAGTATTCAATTATAGAAATACTAAAGACTAAGTCTCAAAAGTCAAATTCTATTTAATATTTTGTAGTAGTCACGGATACTAATTCCGAAAAACAAATTCAATTTAATATTTTATTAAATAGTTGTGGAAATTTATAAATTAAATAAAATAATATATAATTTTACATTTAGATTACGTTAAAAGGAATAGTATAATAGGGTCATATTTCTTGAACAAAGGACTCACGTTATCCTTGATTTCCAATGTATAGCAAAGAATCAGTTAAAAACAAACAAGAAATTTAAAATACACCATAGAGTTATAGTATGTTAAAATTTATTGACTAAAGAAACCGTGATGGTCCACCTGTGAAGGTTTGGCGTCAAGGCTATAGCTTGGGTGGGGGAAGGTTTGAATGTTTTCCTTCCCATTTAGGTTTTAGTACTTAATCATAAAGTCAATTAATTAACTTTTGTTTGTCATATATTTTTTTATAAAACATTTTGCAAGTTTAAATACAAAATAATTTATTATTAGTTACATATAACAAAGGCGAAATCTTAGCTTAGTTGGACTTTGTGTGGACTTTATGGAATGAAGAAGTAATATGGCTTGATTCATGGAGAACTCTGGAGTTTGAGGTGCTTATAGAGAGTTTGTTGGGTGTGCATATTAATAATTAAGTTAGTTAGGAAAAATAAATAAATATTATATGTTGAATTTTTATCGATTTTACATTTTAGCTAGAATATTTTACACTTTCAACTTTTCCGAAATAGTTGGAAGGTTTGAATGGGAGCCCCCAAACATGTGTTTTTGCACTTTGGAAACAACTTAGAATGTGTAGTTAACCATAAAGGTCAGATCTTAGCTTGGTTGGACTTTGTGGAACTAAGACTTAATATTGTTGAGGCGGTAGTTACGTGGTTGGCCTGTTGGCTTCTATCTATGGAGAGTTCTTGAGGTGCTTTGTTTGCATAGAGGTTTGTTTGCTGTGCATATTAATAGTTAAGTTAGTTAGGAAAAATAAATAAATATTATATGTTCAATTTTTTATGAATTTTACATTTTAACTACTATTTTAGGGTGTAGTCTAAACATTCAATTTTTTTCAGAAATATTTTATTTTGTTTGGTGTCTTTAGTTGGAAATATTTAAAAAAAAATAGAATCACATATATTAGCTATGGAAATTGCATAATTTGGGTGCCATGGGGTATTAAAGGATATTAAATCTATTTATGGATTAAAAAACACAATTTAAACACTTCCAAAATTTGATTTTACCCGAATAAATAGAGTGTTCCATATTTTAATACATTTACTTATAAAAGAGTTTAAAATTGTGAAAAATGAAGTTAAGTAGATTGTTTTATATTAGAGTGGTTTTACATTAAAGGGGAAGATGTATTTTTTAGTTGAAGGAAGTTCATAAGCGTTTGGTATGGAGGGAGGTGAACAAGGTAAGTGGAGTTTATAAGTATTGCATTGGTGTTATAGAGATTGGATGATGACCTATTGGGTGAGAAATCAATACCTATTCAATAACGATAAATTGTCTTTTAGAAGTAGGAATTGATATTGATGTACTACCTTCATTGCTTGTTAACATTGCTTTAGTCCTTTGTATCGAAAATGGTATTGAGAACTACATCCCCAATGTCATATACCTATATACTAAGTACATTTTGGTAAATAATTTGTCATTAAAGAACACCAAGATGACCAAATTGACCACTTCCAGATCCAATGTGATAGATATATAAATCTAGTCCAAAATGAATGTATCAAAGCATCCACGTACACCACATGGGATTCTTCCATATGTTGATGTTAAGAACTCGTGTCAACCCTCCTCTTTATTTCTTTAGTATATTTTGTTAGACGCATATGCCTTGTAAGTCGTCCCGCTAGTATGTTGTATTATCCCACATTCATGGGGAGTAATAGTTGTTTAGATTAGACTTAGTATATAAGTGAGTGTTGAGGCCAATGAAGGTATCCAAGAGTTATTTGTATTGAGCTTTCTCAAAGGAGGTTGCCCCCTCGAGGTGGCCTGCGATCAATAAAATCTCTTATTTCTATTATAGTGTGCATTGTCATTGTTTATTGTAGGAGGTTCCTCTCATTTGGTATCAAGGAACTTTCCTTTGCACAAGTGGGATTTTTTTTTCTTTTGGAAAAAAGGGGAAAAATTGGAAGACAGTTTTCAGATCAATTTTTGAAAGTTTTTGTGCAGATCCAAAAGAAACAATTTATAGATATGAATTTCTCTTGCAAAAATACTCGGTTTCAAAAAACAAATCATCTCATTTCGAGTTCAAAAAATAGAGATATACCTGATTTAAAATCAGCTATTTTTTAGAATGTCGGTGACGACCTTCAAAAATTGCAGAGCGGAAATCTTTTGACAGGTCTTATGAAGAGAAATTCCTATGGCTTGGGGTACCACAACAAACAGCTTGAATCCAGAAATCAATCCTTTCCAATATGCAAGAGAAATAAAATATCTAACACTAAAGGATCAGATCTCGTACCTTATTCTGGATGGTTGAAGTAGATCCCCGTTGAGCTTTCCAATTTCAGCTTGAATTGATGAATCACTTCCTTAACATCAAGTAAACAAGACAAGCATACTATATATATTGGTGTTATATATACTCTAGCATATATAATCAACAATTTATAAGCATTTGAAATCATCCATGGATAAAATATTCATTCAAACATACATTATTGGATAGGGAAAGATATTTCTATTAATATAAAATCAAAGATTACAATGAATATAACCTCTGTTGGCACGTCTGTGAATCAGAGAAACTGAATCCCCCACTTGGGCCTCCACCACCTCAATCCTCCATCTCTCGATAGCAAGCTCACAAGTAAAAGGCAAGCTTGGGAAGAACACCTAAGTGCTCCAAGGGACAAAGGGATGCAAACTCAAGCACAAGTTTTGGCAACAATGGACTGTAATTTCGTTGCTCTCAATTCTCTTATGCCTTCAATGTATCCAAAGGGTTCCTTATATAGCTTTTCAATGGGTAATGAAAGGTTGAATCCGAGCAATCTCAAGGCATATGGAAGGCCAGGAGACAAGTGAGTCGGATCCATGTCAAGGAAAACTCCAAAAGGATTTGGATTTTGTCCACATCCCGATGTATGCGGTTTTAGGTGTCAAACCCGTGTATATACACGATAAGGGGTTTAAAAGTCACGTATAGCAATTTTCACATGTTTTTAGGGATGGTCTAGGAAACATCATAGGACAAACAATGGTCCAAGGGGTCTAAGGAATCTGCAGAGGGACATGGGAAGGCCATACAAGTGTGATTCACCTGGTGTAGTAAAATCAGCTATAACAGATGCCCCCTAATGTGTGAGGTCAGAGGGGTCATACAATAGCCGAAATACATTATAAGTCCATCCTAGAAGTAGTGTGATGAAGAATCCCAAATGGAAGACCAACCACCCAATTAACATAGTACAATGATACAACTCTGCACATAACTGCAAATACATATAGCAGTCCCGGATACATAAGAGTACAATGGCCATGAATAGGCATGATACAAAATATCACATAAGTGGTCATCGCCACATACAATTTACATAGATCAGAATCTCCATGATGAAGATATACAAAGGATCATGATCTCCATAATGGCTGAAAATATACAATGGATCAAGATCTCCATAATAGCTGGAAATGTCTGACACATATTGGAATCAAGTCATGAGAGTCAGGGATGATTTTAAGGAACCATACTTATTTTAAAGTGTATAAATGTTGGTGAATCTTATGAATTCTTAAAAGGCCATCTATAAAATGTTTGGCGATATTTTTCAAAAAACATTTTAATTTCCAAGGATTTTATATCATTTATATAATAGTTTGGCGATTTTTAGGGTGAAAAAAGTTTACCCCATCAAAATTGGGCAAAACAAGGCTTCAAAAAATGCAAAATGGCAAATCTTTTTTTGGAGAAAACCCCTAAAAATAGCCCATGGGCTAAATTTCGCCCCTAAAATTATCCCTGACGAGAGTTGAAATCTCATGAACAGTGGCACGATCAAGGAGGTAGCATATAAGAGATGCCACAAGTCTGGAAGGTCTTCTACACAAACCGCTCTCAGTACATGTCCTACTATGTGAATGGAGGTGTTGAGGTCGAACATAGTAGTCCATCGTCTGATCGAAGGTCATTGATGTATACCATTAACGGACATGAGATCACCCGTCGATAATGATAATGGGAATCGAGGTACTAGAGTGCAAACTAACAAGTGAGAATAGGTGTGTTGAGGTCAAACACTTGAGAGGATCCATCGATCAGGGGACATTACTGTATTCCCAAAAAATTTCGATAGCGAGAGAACCTGCCAGTGATGACTGCAAGTCTCAAGGCACTAAAAAATGACTCTAGATTCCAATCCAAGAATAAATGATCTAAAGTCGATGGGATGCAATCTACTAGAAGGAGGGCATTAAGGAATCCCTCATCATCCAACACGAGGTACTCAGCAAAGCTATATAATGTGGAAGGACTCAATCATAAGGTGCACGAACTAGTAACTGTACCGGGAATGGCCGACATGCAAAGTCAAGATAACTGAGGAATAGCCGACTCAGGTTTCAACTTCCTTCGAACAAGAGCATAACAACGAATGGTGACTGAATAAAGGTAGCATAGACTCGATATACCAAACTGGGGACATCTCTGTGACACAGGAGGCATCGATAGAGGCTCCATGGGGACTGGAAGCTTAACCAGTCGGTGGAAAAAAAACTCAGATAAACGAGTACAGCTCCTAAAGTCAAACTATAAACCCAACCAACGGATGTGATATACAATGCTCTGTTCGAAGGCGACACGAATCGACAACTGCCAAAAGCTAACATCTTTCCTTGTTCGACTTTTTGGTTTTTAAATTTTTTTTTTTGGACTTTTTCAAATATTTAAAAAGATTGAAAAAGAATAAAATGGATTTATAGTTATTGACTAGGAGGAGACGAGTGTCATATGGGAAAACAAACTAGTTCCAAGCAGTGGAACATACCTATGCTCAATGCAAGGATACATGTGTAGGATAACGACACTCGAGGGAAAGTCCCCTCTTGGTAAAAATAGGGAATAAAGTTGCAAAGGATATATGAAATGGCTCTGCATGGCTAGACATGAGACAAGATTGAGGTATATGGATAAAACTCAATGTCAGGGAAGCCGGCGTAAGGCTCAATAAGGCTGGAAAATATCATGATAATGCAATTACAACTTGACATACGGGAGTCCTGAGGGAAATAGTCCAGCAAAAGATCAAGAGGAGTATGAGGCTCTTGCAAAATGTCATGGCAGTACTATACAACAGACTCCCACACCCTAAGGGACAAAATGTCAGCATGGGAACCAAATGCAAATAAGGTGCTAACTAGGGTACCCATGTAAGGTCAAGCTCTACCACTCATATCATGCCACTTCTAAAACATCAAGAAGGTTTTGTGACATAATAGAGTGGGTTCATACCTAAGGCTATAATGAAACGGTCATAAGGTCATGCAAAATGCAAACAGTGATGAAAACTAACCTATATGCCAGTTTAGGGCTCTTAGAAGGTTCTATAAGGCCTTTGTCCAAGAGTTCTTTGATTTCATTTACACAAAATTCTGTTTCTGAGGAAGACATAATGGCAACAGAGGATTTTTGAGCTTTTGGTGTTTCTAGGGGGTTAAAAGGTAAGGAAACAAAGTATTTTTCCCTGGTCCAAAATGTAGTAGGTGACTCTGAGGTGCAATCCTTCTCTAGTTTAGAGGAAATTTCAAAGAGGGCAGATTCTTTGTGCATTTCTGCATAGGCGATGCATCTTTCCATTTTGAACACTTCTACAAGACTAAGAGTGGGGTTGGATTGGGGAACAAGATTCTTATATTTGTAAGAAGCAGAATAGTATAGAGGGGTGGAAACTCTTCTGCCATTTATTGTACATGAAAAATTCATATTGGGCTCATCAACTGTAATGGGGCTGACTTTATGCAAGAAGGGTGATCCTATGATGTAATCTTCTTTCAGGTTGTCTAGTCTATTGAGATGCAAAACTTATTTTATTCCATTGATGCTTATTGGAAAATCAGGAACTCATCCTTTGAGCTATATAGGAGTTCCTTCAATGGCTAAACCATGTTCGTTTGTTTTTTCCCAGTAAAAAGATGGTATAGCATTTCCTTTTTTCAAATTCATTTGGCAACCTGAATCTATCAAACAATCAAGCTCATAAGATTTGAATTCAGATGGACAAAACTTTATTTTAATGAAATATTTAGGACCAGTGAATAGTCCTAGAGATCCTAGTGATGGTTCATCATTCTGACAGTCTTCTATTTCTGAATCACTAGCGTGCTGAGAATGTTTTGGAATTTCAGTAGCTTTTGGTGACTGTAATGTTTCGGCATAGGCTCTGCACATTTCTTCATCACAGAACTGGTCCCTTTCTCTTGTTGTTATCTCAAGCATTCTTTTCAATTCCTCTATTTCTTTTACCAGCTTCTTTAGGAAATCCTGCTTATCTTTGATCTGTAGTCTTATTAGATTTTCTTTATCTTTTCTAAACTTTTGTCTATCCTCATGATGATCAGGATAGCCTTTGTATAAATCAGCAGGCTGGTAGAATGCTGGATTCTTGCTAATTTTTGGAGAGACAGATTGCTCTTTTTCTTTTTCTTTTCCTCTTGTTAAAAGCTTTCTTCTTTTATCTTTCAGATCTTGCCTTTTCATATATTGATAGACTGGGGTCTTAGACAATTCTTTGTCTATTTCAGCAATCCTAAATTCTGAGGAGACCTTAGGTGGGTTGAAAGAGAACATATAAAAATTGAAATCAGGAGGACCAAAGCAACCTCCTAAATTTGCTTCTTCATCAGAATAATAAGAAGAAGAGTCAGGTGAGTTTGGAGCAAATTTATCTAAGGCAGGGTCAGAATCAGAGGAATCTCCTTCTTCTGGTAAGAAGACGACTTCACCTTCAGGGTAGTCTCCTACTGCACACCAAGTTAGATCCCACAAGGCTGGATCCAGGTCTTCTGAAAACATGGCAGCAATTCTAGGATTTTTATGTTTATTTGGGCATTTGTTAGCCTAGTGACCCTTTTTACCGCAGATGAAACATTTTTCTTTATCTGTAGGTTCAAATCTTTTCTTAAAGTAGGCTTTCTTTTGAAATCTTTTGCCTTTTTTATGCTTATAGCCTTTGTTTGGATGAAATCTAGGTACACTAGTACATTTGGGCTGTTGTTTCTTCTTACAACTACATGATTCACACCCGAAGTGTCCTCGGTTGTGGGCGCCACACCCTCAATCTGGGATTTTTGCAACATCTTGAAAAAAACCCGGGGAAAACATTGAAGAGTGTCTCTTGAAATCTTTAGCCAATCTTTTCTCTAAACAATGTCCTTGCCAAGTTTCCATGATGAATCCATGCAATTAGGCAAGGGAAAGACCTGACAGAGGGATGTTTTTATCTTTAAGGTGTTGTTCAACAGCATCAGGAACATGGCCAGGAAAACTTCTCAAGTAATGTTTCAAATATGCGGGCTTATCAGCACTGCCAGAAGAAATCAACAATTTTTGCATATAGCAAAAATATTCTTCACTCTTATTTAGGTCACAAATTCTAATAGACATAAATAAAGATGCAAGATGTTCATAATATTCATTTTCATTGGGACCATAGAATTCTTTACCAAGGGCAATAAGAATTTGTTGGTCCGCTTCTTCTGCATTCAAAATTTCTTCTTTGGATTCTTGGGGAATCAAGTGCCACCATTCTGAGGCTAGCCCTGAAAATCCAGCAACTAGCTGGAGTGCTAGTTGTTGGCCAGTTATTGTATTGTCCTGTGTTCTTTTGTACAAGACCCAATTAGATAGAAGTTGGATGGCAGATCTAATCTGGGCATGGGATTGACATTGTATGTTCAACACAGGTTGATCAGGCATCTGGGAGATTTAATTATTCATCCCATTTATCCTGAAACTAAGGGACCGAGGTACTGATGAAGGAGAAGAGTCAGGGATGTTAAATTTTCATATGCTTAGCTAAGACATCAGTACTTCATTTCATTTTCATAACAAAAGCATATAAACAGGATCACTGAAAGATAGACAAGCACAACCATACAAAAGGAACACAAAGTTTTATCCTGGGAAAAACCTAAAGGGAAAAACCCAGCAAAAGCTTCCTCAATATAGATGCCCCAAAAAGATAAAAGATAAAACCAGCAAGGAGATCAAAGCCTGATCCTCCTCCTTCTCCAACTACTTCTCTTCTCCACTAATGCGCTACACAAGTGAGAGTGTGTGTTCCAAATGAGGGGCACTACACCTCTATTTATATTCATCCATTCACTTAAGTTAACTCATCTGTCATGTAGGCTTGAGTTAATCATGTAGGCTCGAGTTACACATGTAGGCTCAAGTAACCACACTGGGGTGCTAATGACCCACCTTTACAATTAGAGGGGACTGCCTCATGACTCTTATTAATTATTCCGATTAGGAGCATCGGGGTACAAAGTAATACAAGTGGTTCTCTCGGTAGGAGCATCGGGGACCACAAAGAAATACATATAGAATATTCTTCGAAGTTACAATATTTCAACAAGGGAGATCTGACATTTCAGTATCAAAAGGAGGAGGAGGACCTATTATTTGAGGATTAGTATGACCTTGGCCATCTAGATTTGAGGATCCAATATTTTCTCTTTTTGGTATTCTGAATGCCGATAAATATTTATCTGGGAGGGCATTTTGCATTTGTTTAAATTGGGAGACTATATTTAACTCTTGAAGCTCTTCTATTTCTTGACTAAAAAGGACTTTAGGTCTTTGGTCATCTTCTTGGATACTCATCATTCCAAAAGAGTATCTTCTTTCATGTTTGACTTTATGGCCTTTAGCTGCAAGCTCTAAAGTAGTTTGGCTTACAGGGCTCTTTTTACAATTTACATTTTGTGTTTTGGCCATCATTTTTCCTAGGACATCTAGCCTTTTTTCTAATTTTTCGCTTGCTAAGATAATAGTAGTTTTTACTTCTTCTTGTCCTGCAAGCAAGTGATCCATTTTAGCTTCGAGCAAGGAAATGTGCTCTTTTTCTGTCTAAGATTTTTGTTTGAGAATTAAAATATCAGAGGCTATGTCATCGATGTTTTGGCCAGTCACTTGTTGCTGATAACTGCTGTAATTAAGCAACTTTATTTCATCAGAGACACTTTTGTGTGGATGTGATGATCTATGTGGCATGAACTCTCTTTTAGAAAGACCATCATGAGCAAACTGTTGAAATGGGGTATCAGGAAGATTTCTTCCTGGATGGAATGAGGTATCACCCTATGGGTTTGTGGAGGTAAAACCAGGGCTATTTCTAGTGAGAGAAATCATGTACAAGCTTACTCCTTTGTTTCTGATTTTTAGTCTTTCAAGTGCTTTTTTGCAGGTAGGGCAGTCTGCATGCCGACCTTTGTGCTCATTGTTATGAACACCTGAAAAAGAAAGGAGAGAAGAAGAAAAAGGTTCAAACACAGTTGATCTTTCAGAAGTATTATTCACATAGGAAGATCTTACAAGAGGTGGAGCAAATTGGGGAGGAGGAAACCCTTCAGGCAATTTAAAAGAGTTTGAACATCTGTCAAAGACAAGGGATTTGGGAATAGAGAGTTGTTGGTTTTTAGTTTTTTCAAAGGCTCTCAACTCTCTGTATCTTACCTCCCATTGCTTTGGATAACTGATGCCAGTCCAGTCAAAGGCGATAGGTGTAGAATTTTTTGACTTATCAGTTTCTACCATACTTAGTAGGCGTGTGCTTTCATGGACTTTAGGGGTAAGAGGTGGAAGGGAATCATTTCCAAAGTGAATTACAACCAACGATTTAAGATGGATGATTTTACAGCCAATGCCCATTTTAAATCCTAAGTGATGAATATAGGCCTTGAGTAAATCATAGATGTAGGGGTCATCAAGGCTTACAGAATACTTAGGAAAGATAGTACCAAAAAATGGGCCATTATGCAAGGGGCCTTCAAACCCTCCAATTAAAGCATCAGCAAAATCTAAGTGGCGGGTATCCAAAACACAACAGAAGGAAGAAACATTCATATAAGGTCATACTAATGGACCAAGTCCTAATTTGACAGTGCCTAGATGCGCATATTTATAAACTTTTGTTTTTGCCCAGTCAATTCGGTCTTTGTCAATTAAATTAATGTAAACGGGCTCTTCCTGGTCAGTGAAGGTGATGTCGAAAGAACTGATTTTAATTTGTGTGCAGGATTCATACTACCACCATTTCATTTTATAAACCTCAGAAGGTAATATCTCGGGTAGTTTCCAGTTAGGGGAAGGTATTGTATCATCAATGGTCATTATGGATGATGAAGCTGCAGAAGTTTGAAAGAAATATTTTCTTTCAGTTAAAGAAACAGTAGTTTGATTGACAGATTGGCAGTCAAGGGAAGTAAGCCCTACAGAGTCCATTGAAGGATCCATGGAACACTTACCAGAATCGGGCAGTAAAGGAATAGTTTGGGTGATGAAACCTAACCTATATGCCAGTTTAGACATGATACCTAAAATCGACACGAACGGGTCAATCCAATGGCTGAAACGATGTTCAAAAAGGTCTCATACATCATAAATTAGTCCAAAAACAGTCCAAACTATAGGAAAGGGGGTAAAAATTTTCAAAAATTTGAAAAATTTCTATAAATAGTAAAAAGTTCAAAACATTATAAAACATTTGAAATTTTTACCCATTTGAGCTCAGAACTTCAACAGCGAATTCCAAGAGATACAGCCGACAGAATCCACTACCATTTTTTCCAGGTACTTACCCATGCTCTATTCTTTCATTTTGATGCAAATTTTGTCAAATTCCATGGTGTATTTAGGATTCTAGGCCAGTCTAAGATGCACGCCATGGCCCATGCAGAAATCGAGGGTTTTTCTGCGTATAGAGCTGGATATACGTGGAAAACGCCCTCAAAGTCATGTACATACATGACTGTTTAGCAAACAGTCGTGTATGCAGCTGCGCTCAATGATTTTTAAATATTCTAATGGGCAAAACTCAATTTTTATGTGCAGGATGGTCCTAGAATGGAGAGAACGTGAACTTGGTGATGTAGAAGAGGTAGTAAGGGCAAATCTAATGGCTCAAAAAGTGTTTCGTGCATGCGAGCTTTACAAATTTTGGTGTCTTGGTGGCTTAAGAGCCAAACGAGGACTATTGTAGATGTTAGTGGACTACTGGGATCTAGACTCAGATTCGTTCGAGATAGACAAGATGTCCCTCACCATAGAAGTGGAGGACATATATTTTATTACTGGACTTTCCCGACAGGGGGAAGTGGTGAACCTATGCTCTCGCGGGCCCAAAGGTGGCCTGACTATAGATGAGTACATTGTGGTGTACTACTATCTGGACACAAAGAAGGTGGGGAGTCACATCCCAAATAACTCCATACAGGTGCTAGGCCTAAAGGCCATCCTACTGACACTGGGCAGGATAGCAAGCTTAGCTTCACTCCACCAGGCCTCGCGGCCTTTGATGTTCTACGCAGGGGAGTGCATGAGACCCACTGTGTACGATTGGAGCACTGCGCTACTGGGAAACATGAAACACCAGCTCAGTGAGTGCAAGATGGGCAGAGTGCAGCAGCATACTGAGCATGTTTTTCTTTGAGCGTGTTCTAGGATTGAGCCTTAGAGTCGACATTCCTCTACACAGGGTTCAAGATCTGACCCAACGGTGTTGGGCAGATACGATGCACAAGCTGGGTGGAGGTAGGGTGTCCAACCCCTATCCAGTTGATTTCTTTCCATGGTGGCGATGACAGATGGTTTCCATCGATGACTGCCCCTATGCAGGGATAGATTTTCGGGGAGACCCGGACATGCCGCTACCACCAGGATTGGCATACGGTGACATTGGTAACGAATCTCGACCCTCTTTTTAAAATTTTTGAGTTATTTAATTTTTTTGTGTTTTCTGATTATGCAGAATCAAAAGACATGTTTTTGGGTGACAATACATAGTGACATCTACCATATGCATGCAGATGTGGGACCACGATGGCCTGAAGTCTTCCCTCGTCATAGATGGAGGGGAAGAGGAGATGATATCACAGGTGTGGATGCAGAGTGGACGCTCCAAAGCATTCATACCAACTTAGTGAGACTGACACACAGAGTACCCATGGCGTAAGTCGAGGACTTGCCCGAGGCCATGTAGCGCCAGGTGGTGGGTGTACCATGAGCATGGGTGCGACTATTTCGATGGCTAGTTAGAGTTGTAGTGACATTCCACGTTCACAACCCCCCTCCTCCTCCACAGGCTTAGATACCTGGGATGATACATTTTGTACTACCGTGTATTTATATTTTGGTGGCTCAAGTACCCCATTTTTGTATTATGACACTATGTATTACCACATTTTGGATGTTTATAAAAACTTTTATGATGATCGATTTATTTATTTAGATGTGTAAAAATTTATGTTTGTGATGAGCTTATTGTGTATGAAACAAATGCCAATCTAACATGTACTTATCATATGAGTCAACAACTTGATTATTAATTCTTGGAACATGTATGTATGTTATATTGTCAAATTGCTGTTCTAATAATCTCACACGTAAGAATCTTCTTAATAATGTTGGATCTCTAACATGGTAGAAACCATTAAGCTGTGACACTACTAACTCCGAATCAAGTCGTACCTCAAGAGAGAGAACACCATGTGAAATGGCATCCCGTAGAAGTTCAATAATGACACTATATTCAACAACATTGTTTGAAGATGGCCGTAAACATATGCCTCCTGAAGATAATAGCTGAGCCATAGGAGTATAAATCACCTAAGCTGCAGAGGTTGAGTGTTGAGTGTGACGGTTTGCACCATCCACAAATCCTATGAAGGTGGAAGATTCCATTGACATCTGCCAAAAGAAACAAAAACTAATCACAAACCCGATCACCATAAGAAAAATCCCTACCTATGCAAAACTATACAATAATATACAATAACTCGCCTTGGATAAAAATCATGCATAGTACTTTTTGAGATAGAGCCCATTTCTAGGCTCCGCCAAGGCCGTTCCCTCATAATCCACTAACTCATAAGTGCCCTTCTCTAACACACGTTTAACGACGTAAGGACCATGCCACATGGGGTTAAATTATCATGCCCCCAAGGGTTCTTTCTATTGATCCCACAAAAGGACCAAGTCTCCCTCACTAAACCTCCTTGGAAGGATAGACTTATCATACTGGACCTTAACGCGACGCTTATTTACTTCTAGAGCCACCAAGGCATCTCGGCGCTACTCATCAAGTTGCTCAAGGTGGACCAAATGCTCCTCCAATGGTGAAATGTCTAGTAAGAGCTTTATGGATAGTTTCAAAGAAGGAATCTCACACTCAAACAGCAATACCGACTCCACTCCATGTACAAGTTGATATGGAGAAAAACCTGTGGCAATCTTAACAGCGGTTCTATAAGCCCATAAAGTAGGATATAACATAATGTGCCAATTATTCTTGCTTTGTGGGATGGTTTGTTGGAGAATGGATTTGAGTGATTTGTTCACTGCTTCTACCTGTCCATTTGCTTGAGGGTAGTAAGAGGAGGAATGCTCTTGCTTATACCCTAACTTTGATGCCAACTCTTCCATCATATGATTCTGAAAGTGTGAGCCATGGTCAGCGACAAGCTATTTCGGAATATTGAACCGAGTAATAATCTGGTTGAATACGAAGTGTGTGGCTGTCTCACCATCGGATTTAACTGTAGGCATAACCTCAACCCATTTCGTGAAGAAGTCAACAGCCACTATGATATGATGATGCCCCCTAGCTGAAGCTGGGTTGCAATCCATACAATCAAGCTCCAACTTAGTGAAGGGACCGGTGGTGATGATAAGATGTAGCGGGGCAGGTTTCGAGTGCATATTACGTGCAAACACCTGGCAAGGATGGAACCTATTGACCGAATCTACACAATCCTTAAAGATTGACAACCATAAATAACATGCTCTTAAGATTTTTTGGGCCGTAGAAAGCCCAGATAAATGACCACCACATGCCCCTCCATGGAAATCATTCAACACTACCTCAGCCTCTTCATGAGTTAAACAACAATGTAAAATGGAATCTACCCCACGACGGTACAAAGGGTTATCTACTATGAGGTAATTCTTAGACACGTGACGTAACCATCGTCGGTCATCCCGTGAGAGGTGAGTAGGGACCTTCAATGTTTGTAAATATATAAGAATATCCCCATACCATGGGTCCAAAGTTGAGATTAAGAAGATGTACTCATCGATAAATGTATATTCACAAACCAACTCCTCAGCCTCGCTTGGGAAATCTGATATAAGCTCCACAAAAATTAATGATTTCTTCAATTTTGCTAAAACAAACTCAAGATCAAATTCTTGCAAGATGACAATCCATTTATTATACTTTCCCCCAATCATTCTTAGAGTGAGAACGAATTGAAATGGATTGACATGGGATACAACCAAGGTCTGGAGAAGGAGAATATAATGTCTCAACCGTTGAACTGCATGTACAGTAGCTAAGGCAAGCTTCTCAACATGGGAATAACGGATCTCCATGTCAATAAGATTTTGGCTCAGATAGTATATGACATGCTCTTGGAGCTCCTCATCCTCTTGAACCAAAACCATACTAATCGTCTCCATGGAGGCGGCCACATAAAGTAGAAAATCACGACTATAGTCTGGGGGACTAATCACCGAGGCCGATGCTAGGGATCGCTTAAGTGCATCTAAGGACTCCTGGGATCACTCATCCCAACAAAAGGTGGTGTCCTTTTTCAAAAGACACATAAAGCCTCTAGTCAAATTGGAAAAATTGACAACGAATCTCTGTAAGAAGTTTTCCATGCCTTGCAAACATTGAAGATGTCTAATATTTTTTTGGGGATACAACTGAAGTATTGCCTCAACCTTCAAAGGCTCAACTCTTATACCCTCTTTAGAAATAATGAATCCTAATAAGCGACCAGACTTCACACAAAAGATGCACTTGTGAGGATTTAACCTGACCAAATAATGGTAGCACCTTTCGAATACTAATCTCAAATGATAGGAATGACGCATTATCATACAAGAATGAGCAGCAAGGTCATCCAAAAACACTTCGATAATCGATTTGAGATCGTGGAAGATCAAGGTCATAGCCCACTGAAAAGTAGCTATGGCGTTCTTAAGGCCAAAAGTCATTTTCTGCTATGCAAAAGTTCCCCAAGGAAAAATAAATGCGGTCTTATGTTGGTCCTCATGTTTGATTTGTATTTGATTGTATCGAGAAAAGCTGTCCATAAAGGGAAAAACCTCGCTACCCGCACACTCATCCAAAATCTGATTAATAAATGGTGTGGGGAAATTGTCCTTAGGACAGTCACGATTCAAATCATGGAAATCAGTACATATGTGGATTTCTCCCTAATTCTTATCAACCGAAACGGGATTTGAAACCCACTCCGTCAAGGGAACGAGATAGATAAAACCGACTTTCAACAGTTTCTCTATCTCTACCTTAATTGTGGGTGCTTTCCTAGGATTCACTGCACGCAAGCGTTGTCGAACTGGCTTAGCATTGGTATAAGTCTTAATCTCGTGCGCAACAATGTGAGGGTCGATACCTGTCATTTCGTCATAAGACCAAGCAAAGACATCATGGAATTCTTTCAACAACTCGGTGTATTCTTGAATCTCAGCATGGGAACATTCTGCCCCAATATAGACATTCTCTATCCTACCATGATCGCAAGAGATATTGATAGGAATCATTGGAGATATATTTTCCATGTTCCCATTAGCCATCGGACCAGGAGAGCTTAATGGAACCATGGGACTACCAATTCTCTCACTAAGAACCTCCCTAAAGTCCTCATGCTCTAAGTGGTAAAGCTCAGGAAGAAAGTAATATCTATGATGCAACTCTTCCCATGGTGGCTCAAATCCCGACATGGCCTCAATAATCACTTCGTCTAAAGGAAAAACACTATCAAGGCAGTCGTGCACGTGAGAATACTGAACTGCCCATGCATGCAACACATATGGGTCCTCCTCCTCTGTTCGTGAAGAGGAAGGACTAGGCTCTGCAACACATCCAATATTAGCTTGATAAGCTACCATAGTTGTAGGCAACGACATGTCCGTCACGATGGGCTCACTCGAGGTATTCGGTGTAGGAAGAATCCAAGGATCTTCCATATGAATCGTGTGAAAAGACACCGATCTCACAGATTCGAAGCCTCACCGGAGCTAGACCCTATCATAAGGATAGGTGCAGGACAACTAAAGCTTCCCATAAGGGATGGATACATGCCCACACCCACACTCCCAGTTGCCGGCTGAGAGTGCTCTACAATCGGGATCGAAGCTCCTGAAGATGTGGTAACCGACGGATTCTTGAATGACGTTTGATCAATCATAAATATCTTCCCATTAAATGGAAATCATACAACACAAAATAGTGAAGAAGCTACGGCTTGCATACTGTACATCCAATTCCTACCCAGTAAGAGATTGTAGTCAAGGGGCGCATCCACCATCTCGACCTCTATTGCAACGGTCTTCCCTCCCAAATGGACCTTAAGGGAAGGAAGGATCCCATGTGGCCTAAATGATCTCCCATCAAATGCAGTCAACATGGTCCTGGATTTAGACAACTCGGGGGAACCTAAACCCTTCCAACACGATAAATACATCACAGAAGCAGCAGTGCCTTCGTTAATCATAGTGTGCTTGACGATCATGTTAAGACATTCTACGTGAATCAAAAGAGACACATAGTAAGGCAAGCGAGGCTGAAGTCCTATGGTTTCAAATTTAATCATGGAGGAAGAATTATCATCATTCACACCAAGGGCAGAAATCAAAGCCTTCCTTTGCGAAGGACAAATCTGAAGTAATTCTAGTGCAGACATCGCACAAGGAGTGTGGCCCAATTCCTTGGCAATAGAATAGTTCTGGGCGACTTAGGCATTAGGATTGTGCCCCGAACACTTAAGGACTCCCTTAGGAATGCAAGGTGCAACTTCAGGTTTATCCACAGGTTTTTCAATACGCAAAGGAGTTCCTAGTGGATCAAGTCCCTTTCCTGGGTTGGGTTGTGATGAACCATAGTCCTTCGCATGGGTCACAACCTTCACAGCACGCACCATGTTAGCACAACCACGACCACTAACATCCGGTGGATCTTGATCACCACCAGACTAATTATGGGTCCTCGAGTTCATGTTTTGATTGTGAGGCAAAGGGCTAGTTAGCACAGCTGGGCCCTACACTAAGAATCTCGAGGCTTCATCGATACGAGGGCACAAGTAAGGGAGGTGATCTTCCTTACACAACTTGCAAGGAAATTTAACCTTACAGTTAGGTTGTTTGTCCCCCCCAGCATTACGGGTGTTCTTGTCATTAGTATTAGCATTTTCATTCATATTCACACCCTTACGATTATTCTTACCCTTCTTTCTATTACTTTCGGGTTGCTGGTTACCCTTCTGGTCTGACGATTGTACCGAAAGCAGACTCACCGTTTGGGTGGGTTGAGACAAAGCCGTGGCTTGTCCCGAAGCAGATTGGTTGATTGACAATTGTTTGACCTATTGTACAACCGAATCCATAGGTTTAGCACTCACACAACCACCAATGCCATCGGCATGTGGTCCAAGTTTAACTTTGGGGTCGAAACTAGAATGTGGAGCATTGGGAATGATCTCGTATAACAAACCAGATTGAACATAAATCCACCATAAATCAAATCCAGTTCTTGTGCCCTAAAAATGGCTTGTTCCTCATTTTGCACTCCGGATGTAGAAACATCCTTCACTATATAAGGCAATAACGACTTAAGGAACCATTCGAGGAGGAATTTTGGCGGTATAAAGGATTTAATCAACCTCTTACGTCTACGCCACTTTTGGATATGGTTCGAGATATGTCTGGCTTTATCCTGCCTGAATGTTGACAAGATTTCCGTACCAACGTCGTAACGCACTGGTAGCTGGAAGTGGTTAAGAAAAGTCATTTCTAGGTCATTGAACAAAGCGAAAGCCCCCCTAGGTAACTCTATATACCATTTCGGGGTAGGCCTTGTAAGGGTGCGTTGAAACAGCCTTAAATAGATTGAATCTTGGTGTAAGGAATTTGAAGAGCACCATAGACGAAAGGTAGTAACATGTTTACTCGGATCCTCTCTCAATTTGCCCTTGAATTTGGGTATGTCTAAGGGAAGCTTAGTAGGGACAACCAGCTAAGCCGAGTCATGAGATATAGGATCGTTCGTCAAGTTAGGAAGATATAGCGTTGCGAGGAAAGGGAGCCTAGGATGACCAGGTCGGTGCATCGCTCCCTGATAGTTTTGATTCATATAGGTTTGATTACCATGACCACCATAGCCTTGACCATAGTGCCCTCCTCCCTTTTGACCCGTATAGGGTGGCATGGAAGCACCATACTGTAGTGTACCTTGACTATTCGGGGCTACAAAGCTGTAATTTGGAGAGTAAGCGGGTTCTTGATACCCGTACCCATAAGGTGAAGAACCCTGTCCATACTGCGTCCTATAATAAGGTCCATAAGTTATCGCATGAGATGTCCCATGAGATACTCCATAAGTCAGAATATATGCTCCGGAAGTAGGAATATAAATTTCAGAAGTAGGAATATACGCTCCAGAAGTAGTAACACGACCTCTATAAGTATGAACACGACCTCTCAAAACAACGGGCGGTACTTGAACCTGAGACACAACTGGTCGAGAAGCAGCAGTACGGACATGAATCGTAGCAACATTCTGGCCCGAAGGACCACGTGAATGAGGTGGAGGGTGAACATTCGAAGAACTAGGGATAGAGGACGAAGGGACCTATGAAATTATGTACGTGTTGTTCCCTATAGTCACTCATCTTGGATCTGGTATCCTAATAGGATCGCTAACCCTAGGCCTAGGAGAAATATGTGATGTAGCTTCCACCACCAGGATGGAAGGTGCAATGTGACTTCTGCTCCCAAACCTCTCCACATGGTAAGGAATGAGAGTGACCCGAGGTGTAGTGTTAGGCTCAAACTTAGACTCAACATGAAATGCCAAATCATGTGTGAGAAAACCAGACATACCATAACTACCATAACTAGTGCTCGCAGGTTCAAAATGAGTCTCATCATCTTCCAACATTCCATACTGGTGATGTGTCAATGGGGGATCAATACTAGAGTAAGTAGGTCTATCATGAAAAGTACCTATCACAGAAATCACAAGACCTAACTCAGTCAAATCAGGTGAAGGACCATAAGTAGGAGTAAACTCCCCATCTTCCATATGAATGGGAGAAGTTGGTTCAGGAATACCTTCAACATAGTCTCCCATCATGTGTGAATCAATGTGTGAAGTAGTCCACCTGGAATTTCTATCTCTCTCCCCCAAAGGAGGAGGAGATGTAGAAGGTGGAAGTCCTGCTAAACGATGAGAACGGCAAGGAGCCACACCAAAATCCACAATGACTCAAAATATATAAAAGACTCTCTAATTACGCAAACCCTAGGCAAGCTAATGTGCACAGAGCATACACCAATAAAATATAAAGCCAAACACAAGCAATCAAGGGTAGGATAAATGAGCTCCTGAATGAAGCAGGTATGTCTCACCTAGGAGAGGCTTGAGACTCCCATACACAACAAGCAGAGGTACGTAACCAATTATTGTGGCCCTCAGCTTCAACGCGTAAAGCAACTGTGTTGTCTGACCCCAACCTGGCTGGGACACCTGTAGAATAAACCCTACAGAGTACCCCTCGATATCCTAGGTAAGGCCACTAAAGTCACCTCAATATAATCAGTGCTTAGGTGGACAGTCACAGGTGGGATTGACTGTATGGGCAGGGTAGCAAAGCCTGAAACTCTTGAAAGAGCCCCCAGATACGAATACAATCCTAGAAATATATTCGGTGCTACTTAGTTATGACTAGGCGTCATTCGAATCAATAACCACTCACACTGCCTCGTGCTTAACTCCCTTTTGAGAGGAGGATCCTAAGAAACACTGGTTATACCAAGGAATTTCACACACTCACCTGGACAGACACATACATGTTGTTGTCTAGTGGTCTTGGAGAATTACTCACAATGAACTATTCCAAGACCCTAAAACCTAATCATGTAGGTGAACCCTATCAAATAAAATAGCGTAGTTCATTTTAATTAAGCGTTGATTTTAATTGGCTTTATTACTCAAAAGAGGTATATGGCCATGCAACTAATGGCGTTATGACACAACATGAAGCAAAATGCACACCTAACAATCAATGCAAATGCATTGTGTCCATGAAAAATAGGGTATGCTACTACGTGAAATGCACAATTTTCTTCAAATGATAAATGCAAGCTTTCCTATATGAAATCCTGACTAATACTCGAAAGCAAATCTAGTGCAGGTACTATGCAAAATGCAAGATGCAATGCATAATGCTAATCAAATATTTTTGGATTTTTTGAAATAAAAATAAGATAGTAAAGCAAAAGAATGATTCTACAACCCCTAGACTTTGGAAGCACAATCAAGAAACAATCAAACAAAGTGCTAAGGTAAAATAAATCTAATGCACTAATCCCCCCCCAAAAAAAAATGCAATGATAAGAACATTCTTCAAAAAAGAAATTTTACCCTAAAAAAACGTCTCTGGTCAGAAATAGAGGTGTAAATAGGCTCTAGCAGTATCAAAGGAGACTTAGCAATCATCAAAATTCACCCATCAATAATCAATCTTCCTCCAGAAGGCAAAACTAAGGGCATACGCAACTGTTCGTAGTAAACTCGCGTGTGTACGCGGAAATAGCAGTGAAACCCGCGTATATACGCGACTATGAGTTAAAAACTCACGTACAGGAAGAAAGGTGCATTAAAATAAAGGCAAACAGACAAGCTGAGACAAACTTCACACCAATCAGACACTACTAGGAAAACATGGCCCCAGACCTGACACAGAAACAGAGAAAAAAGAGCAATTCAAAGTCATTGAATGCCGATAGAAAAACCCCCATAGGACAACTACTAGGAACTCCCCAGCGGAGTCGCCAATTCTGTTATGGAGAGAAATTCCTATGGCTTGGGGTACCACAATAGACAACTTGACTCCAGAAATCAATCCTTTCCAATATGCAAGAGAAATCAAATATCTAACACTAAAGGATCAGACCTCGTACCTTATTCTGTACGGTTGAAGTAGATCTCCGTTGAGCTTTCCAACTTCAGCTTGAATTGATGAATCACTTCCTCAACAACAAGTAAACAAGACAAGCATGCTATATCTATTGGTGTTAGATCTACTCTAGCATATATAATCAACAATGTATAAGCATTTGAAATCATCCATGGATAAAATATTCATTCAAACATACATTATTGGATATGAAAAGATATTTCTATTAAGATAAAATCAGAGATTACAATGAATACAATGTCTATTAGCACGTCTGCGAATCAGAGAAACTGAATCCTCCACTTGGGCCTCCACCACCTCAATCCTCCATCTCTCGATAGCAAGCTCACAAGCAAAATGCAAGCTTGGGAAGAACACCAAAGTGCTCCAAGGGACAAAAGGATGTAGACTCAAGCACAAGTTCTAGCAACAATGGACTATAATTTCTTTGCTCTCAATTCTCTTATGCCTTCAATGTATCCAAAGGTTTCC
>LPNX010691792.1:12290-46537 GCA_001517045.1 Pseudotsuga menziesii | reverse complement strand
TCAAATACATAATAGAAACATCCCGGAATAAACATCGGGTTACAATATATGAAATATATAGAAGAATACATTCCGAAGTTACATATACATCAACAGTTCCTTATATAGCTTTTCAATGGGGTAATGAAAGGCCGAATCCGAGTGATCTCAAGGCATATGGAAGGCCAGGAGACAAGTGAGTTAGATCCATGTCAAGGAAAACTCCAAAAGGATTTGGATTTTGTACACATCCCGATGTACGCAGTTTTAGGGGTCAAACCTGCGTATATACGCGATAAGGGGTTTAAAAGTCGCGTATAGAAATTTTCACATGTTTTTAGGGATGGTCTAGGAAACATCAAAGGAAAAAAAATGGTCCAAGGGGTCTAAGGAGTCTGCAGAGGACAGGGGAGGGCCATACAAGTGTGATTCACCCTTCAAATCACTTGGCCAAGGATTCTTCTCAGTAGTTTTTCCCACCATTGAGTAGGTTAGTGCACTTTCTTCCTTATGGTAACTTCCTATCCTCATAGAGGATGATCCATATGTGAGCATGGACTACTGGGGAGATCCTCGAGATGCCTCAACCTCCAGTACAGGTCTAGGGACCTGACAATATGCTAGCATGGTGTTATCTAGATCATACTTGTGACATACTGTGTGCATGTGCATACGTGGGATGACACCCTCTAGTGGGGTACCAGTGGCGCAGGGGCAAGGATGATGTGCCCGCCCGCTCATGTGCAAATTTTGCAACGAAGTTCTAAAAAGGACTCACTATGACTAGACGTGGAGCAATTACAGAAGGGGTCACCGATTCAGGTAAAAAACGATGCAAAAAAAAAAACTATGACCGAAGTGTACTCATGGTGATGTCATGCATAGGACCTTCAACGAAGGAAATTGGCCTTGCAGTGGAGACTCTGCAATTGGCGTAGAATTTGTGGGGAGGGAATATTCATAATGGCTTGAACCTTCAAAGGATAGAACACATTCCCTTTGTGAGATACGACGAAACTGAGTAAACACTCGGCTGGGACACAAAACACACACTTGAGAGGGTTCAAGCATACGTTGTATTTGCAATATCGCAAGAAGAATTGTCATAAGTCATATAGATACTGGGAACGCTTCCGAGAGTGAGCTGTGAGATCGTCTAGGTAAACCAAAATGATATGGACAAGGTCATGGAATCAGAACGTCATGGCCCGCTAGAAAGTGGCTTCAACATTTTTTAAGGCCAGATGGAATAACGCGGTACACAAACGTGCCCTAGGGGGTTGTGAACGTAGTATTGTACTGGTCTTATTTCCATATTTGTGTCACGTCCCCATCCCTCAAACCGGCGAAGAGGACGCGACGAACATCAACACAGCTGGGACAAACAGCCCCATGAAGTTTATCCAATGAAATAAATGCTGGAATTTAACCTTACAAGCATACAGTGAAAGCACACACATTCAGTACATACAGTGAAAGCACACACATTCAGTACATAACCCAGCATTCATCAAGTTCATTTAACATCAATATAAAATTGCAGAGATGAGGTAACCAGCAGTACTTATCTTTTTGATGGAGAACTCGTCCCGCAACCAGGTACGTCGCTGCAACGTTCCACCCAACCATAGGCCAGCTTGCTCATCTATCTCTCAGCAACGCTGCCACCCCCAAGCTGGGCATGATTCCTCCGGAATAAGGGTCAATTGCAGGCTTATACATAGCCAAGGGGACACAAAATAGCCAAACCAACACTGCTGGGTTTATCAGGCCATCAACAGATCGGCCAAGCCAGCACAGTCCAAGGGACATCCACTACATACCAACAACCATAACAACCCTTCACAGCTCTGTGAAGAAGTCATAAACAACAGGGGACAACCCCAAACAATGGATGAGCACAGCTCAAGTCCAATGGACAACACAGAGTTGTTTTTGGCCCTAACGTGGCCAAAACAACTCAACAAAAACATCCCAAACCAGGGAAACAACAGCAACCCAATTTCACAATAGAAACAACAGCAACTATGCACAGTCCCAAACGAAGGATAAGCAAACCCCCAGCATGGACAGAGGAGAACACAGCCAACAAATTGGCATTCCACAGTGGCCCAAAATGAATTTGGACACCATAGCTAACACCAAAAACGTGGGGAAGACAACAGCCCCAAAGCAACAACAGTGAGCACGCCTCTCACATGGGAAAACGACCCAAACAGTCTATGCGTGAGGAAAAACTTGCACCCAACAGAAAAATGCACGGGAAAGACATACCCGATTTCTGCGTGAGGATTTCAACCTGCGCGTGAGGGGAAACAGCCTCCTCTATGCGCGCGAATCAACAGGCCATCGGAAGGATGAACAGACCTCCTAGGCACACGTGAATGAGCAAACTTTCCCTCTGCGTGAGAGAGAACAGACCACAGCTCCGCGTGAGAGAACCTATGCGTGAGGGTGAGCAACAGGGCGTGAAAACCACCCACCATGGGGAGAATGGAGTCATGGGGAAGATGGAGGAATGGATTGCCTCTTTACCCACGTTTTTCTCCAGCAATAAATGCCCTCATCCACTCAGCCATAACTCCCCAACTACCAGCTGAAGCATTAAAGAGGTTGACAAGGTTGGATGAGACAAGGAAAAGGTGGCAACAAACAAAGGTAGCAAAAAATGGGTTTTTCCCATAACCAAGGTTTGACATCCCCCACCCCTTATCCTTTGGAACCATGCCCTTTTCATTAACCGTTGCACTGCCATAGTTGGTTGTGGTTTATTTTAATTGATGTGCGTGTTTACATGATGCCAAATTATAAGGTGCCTTATAGCACAGCATACCATCGGCAATTATCCCCATTGCCGAAACATACACAACAAAATCGATGGTGGGGCTTTGGCCTTGAGCTCCTCACCACGATTAATTACATTATATACATCATGCAAACGGGGTCAAAACCGGGGACATTACAATTTGAATTTGGTTATAACTGAAAAAACCATCCATGAAAGAAAATTCTTCGTAGTCGGCACACACATCAATGAACGAAGTGGGGAATTTGTCTTTGGGATATTCCAAGTTCAAGTCATGGAATTAAATATAGACGTGAATGGTACCTTGTTTTTTGATGGGAATATGATTAGAAACCCAAGTGGTATACGCGACGGGTTATAAAAAACCTGATTTACGCAGTTTCTCGATCTCGACTTTGACTGCCAGAGACTTTGATGGGTGGATGGGTTTTTGTTTCTAGGGAATAGGTGCCACATCAGGCCATGTGTCGATACAATGTATGAAAATCGATGGATTCAACTCAGGCATCTTAGTATAGGACCAAGCAAAAATATCATGGAACTCTTGAAAAAGTGCTTTGTAGGAAGCAACTTCTTTAGGGGAGCAAGATGATACGAGTATAATGTCTTCAACTACGTCAAGGTTGGTTGATATGTTAACCTTAATTGTCGCATAAATGTTAGCCATGTTTCCCTCTTCAAAGTCATCAAGTGCCGGAATGGGGTTCTTGAACTAGTCGACTTTGTCGTGGATGAAGTCTTTGGCTTCAATTGAGTACTGATCTGACGATGAAAGAGGTTCTTCGAGAATAAAGAATGAGCGATGGTGCATATCATCCAAAGGGTATTCAAGAGTTGAAAGAGCTTCAAGAATCTCCTTGTTGTTGCTGAAACCACGTGTGCATAGATCGGAGGTATCCCCTAGGTTTGAGGAGACAAAAGGGCTAGCAAAATTGGAGATCATCTATATGGGGGTGGTTGTGTTCGAGGATGAAGTCGAAGGGTAGATTTCCTCTATGACAGCGATTTCAGACTCATGAGAGTGTTTTCAAAGGTCGTAAAGGATTGAACGATACTTACAAAATTTTGGGAAATGGTGAGAGTAATGTCCATACAAGCCACAAATTGCGCAAGGATGGTTGGTCCTCAATGACTTATTCTTGATTCTTGACGGATCTGGGATGATGACTACTGGAGTACCATCGGTTGTATCCATAGCGTCCATGTGTGTGTGAAGGATAGGTAACTATGGAAAATTCCTTATTGCATGACCTTGGATATAGCAGAAAGCACAAGGAGGAGCGAGACGAGGTTCGATTGTTACTTTGGTGGCCTTCTACCCAGCCTTTTTTGGCAGAGGAGGGGCAGGTTTGGGAACGAAACACATTTTTGATGGGACTAAAGGAGGGAGTGACTCCATCTCAGTAGGTTGGATGAGATTCAACACAACTTGGGGTATTAGAGGTGGGGTGGGTAGATCAAGGTACCACATGAGAATCCCCAATGTGAAATTAGGTAAATTGAGAGTAGAAATGACAGGCTTGTTCATGATGGCAGATGGCAGAAAAAAGAAGGGAATTGTGTGGATTGGGAACAAACCCAAATAATTATCGGGTGACTGTGGTTGGGGTTGTGACTGATGTTGCGATGTATTCGGGATGGTACTGGATGTGATAGTGCACAAATATACTATATTTAGTCGGTGTAGGGGGAGGTGATAAGGATGAGAAGGTGTCCGTCATAGGGGTGTTGGAAAATGAGCTCAGGCCAACAGCGGATAAGGAAGGAATAGACACGGTGTCAATGGCAATATCAATGGTTGGAATGATGTGTTCCGATGTGGCTAACCCTTTTGGATCATAGTAAGTCAACTGGTATTCAGTCACGATATTTCATCTAGACCCTTTTATCCTCTAGTGTCTAGCACTGGAAAAATGAAAATAAAATAAAATAAATTACATAAAGTGTCTAGCACTAGGAAAATGAAATAAAATAAAATAAATGTGGCTGAACCTTTTATCCTCTAGTGTCTAGCACTAGGAAAATATCATAATGTGCCACATAAAGTTCCACATGTAGATAAGTCAAAATATCAAGTGGGCTCAACTTGTTTCTCAATGAACTCGCCCCATGCATTATATTCTACAGCAATAGTCTTGTAGTCCATAGGCTCCAGTAATTTTACCGCCGCTTCATGCACAGCCTGCTGTGACTTTATTTCTGACATTTTGGGCGGGGTCACTCTGTACAAATCTTCCAATATGTAATTTCTAATCAAGGCCTATGCGATCCAGCTCTTTTCCACCTCTTCAGTGATTCCTTCAATTCTTTGTATGCTTAGTTCATCCTCACACAATCTATCCTGGAGATATTTCAGATGCTTGGAAACTCCTTTATCTTTTTTGCTAAAGAAGGCTGGCACTTATTATGCACTATGTGCATCTTCTTGTATAAAGTCATGCATCTTTCTAAATTCTTTTCGGTTGCAGTGTTCAATATCAAAGCAGATTTGCTGCATAAATCTAGGAGTTCTAATTCTATTCTTTTTTCTGTGGTAAGCTGCCAGGAAATGTTGCTTTAGCTTCTATCCAAGTTAGTTTTCCTTGAACCTTTTCGACAACTTTTAATAGCCCTTCTCTGAAATCAGTTCATACTGTTGAGATTCCTTCAACCTCACATTTTCCTGTTGGATCTTACATATTTCTCTTACAAGCTTCAATTGTACCTGATGTATATTCCTCCATATTAGGTAAGCATATCACAGAAGGGAGTGATATCAGGTTGCCTCTCATTAGCTGCTTTAAGTTGGTTCTCCAGTATTTAGTTTTGTTCTTCCAACTCTTCCACTCGAGTTTTGAGCTCTCCTGTTTGTCTGCTCGCCACAAAATTTTGTGCTTCTAATTCCAAAATATTGCTTTCTAGATCCTTCTTCTCTCCTTCAGCGATTGTAGATGGAAGCACCACTGCATCCTTTTATGTTTCTAAATATTGGTAATCCCTCTAGAGTATTTCAAATTCATATATGATATCTTCGTGCTTTCTCTTTAAATCCCGTCCTTCGCCTCGTTCTTTGATGAGAGTGTCCTTCATCTTAAGCATCCTTTCCTTGTAATGCTCAACATCCTCTACTAGCTTTCTCACATTATCTGCATTTTCTTATGCGACCACTACATTTATAGATGCCAAAAATTGAGGATCCTGATTCGTGCCTTGCATGACAATTTTCTCAGTTACTGTGAATATATCAGTTTGATCATCGATCTTTAATCTCTTCTCTCATCTTATGACAATGGATTTTTTTTATTTATCAAAGAATATTGTGTCTAATTTGTCCACTGCATGCTTATTGGACGAGGTGTAAACGTGGAAACGTTTCTCCTTGAAATGGAAACCTTCAAGCTCTCTTACAAAATTAGGTGCACTCTTCACCTTTGTGAATTTGTAACTGGCAATGTAGAATGGCAGTGGCAAGTGGACGACTTTCTTCATGTCAAATAAGAAATTCTTGAACCCATATATATACAATTGTCTTATTACCTCCTTATGGATTGCATAATTTGTGGCATATCTCAGCCGCAATGAGGGAGCTTGCGATCCTCCATACATCCTTAGATACGAACCATCCTTGGATAAATATTAATCTCCATATTCACATATCATCTCCATTGCACCTTCGGACATGCAATTGCAATCTTTGAGAAAACTCAGCTCATACAGTGGCATCATAAATTCTTCACAGATGAGCTTTTCAAAACTAGAGTACTTGTGTTCCCACAGGATTTGATACATGGCATATATAGGAGTCCTATTATGATCCCAATCACAATTGAGCTTTGGGAATGGGTGTGTGCATAGAACACAATCAATCAAATAGGAGCCCTTGTAAAATTTTGACTTCCTTTGAGTCATACCTCCTATTGCTGCAACTATGCATCATGACAGGTTGTCTGCCACGATGTATTCCCAGTTAAAGATGGTGCCCTGCATGGCTACAAGATATATAAACAGGATCTAGCTCATTTTATAGAACTTCCCATTTTCTCAACCGAAGATTCTATTTAGCATCAGGGCTATGATTTGGTAGGGGGTGTGTAAGCTAGCAGTATCATACTCACCAGAGGCTTTCTGGTGAAGCTGCTTCCCTACTACCATCATTCGCTTAGCACAGTTGAAAACATATAAATTCACATTCTATACCCATTCATCTGTCATATGGGTTTGGGGGGCTGGTAGCTTGCAAGAATTGTTTATATATGCAGGGTTGAAGGAAGCAAAAGGTTTTCCTTCTATGTTTGAAATGTTCATAGTAGGTGCATCTGTCTGAGGGAGGATCCATTTGATTACCCCGACACAAGGGAAAAGATCAGGGCATGTGGCTACCTTTGTGATATCATATTTTCTTAGGTTCACATACAATGGTATATCTTCTAAGCCTACATCTGGAATAGTCTGGTGCTTGATCATGTGATACATATTTTTCCATTGAAACTTTGTTTCAGCTCCATTGGCGGATTTCGTATCCCCATAAATGATTTCCATTCTGGGAAAAAATTCCAAGTATGAGTCTTCCTCATGGACCTTGGCCTTCTTCTTTCCACCCTTCTTTGGCATAGTGTGGTGTGAAGACTGAAGCTGTAACATGACCATAGAAAGAAATGACATAGTGTTAATGTGATCAAACAACATGCATTCATAGCGACAAGATATACTAAAAATGAAAATCTATCGTTTAAGATTGCAAGATATCACTGACAACTTAGATGCCAAATAATGTTTTCTTTAAAGAAATAAGATTGTATTCAGTGCTATATAATATGGAAAATAATACATATTTTTTACCAATTCATCCTTGGCCATCTAAAAGTAACCACATGATGTAGATAAATCATTCCTACAGGTTATTCAGACCCTTAAACTTGGGGAAAGGTATACATTAGGTTAAAAATGGAATGAAATTCATTAGTTTAGGTGTAGGATATAAAATTTTTTTTGGGACTTAGGTCTCTATTTATTTAAACCATTCATCTTGTATTTAGGTCAAGATATAGAAGAATAATCAAACCTGGTTTTAATTCATCCACAATGCTTTCTAAGCTCATTTCTGTTTAGTATTCATTTGGGTTTAACATATTAACTTTTCTTTTACATGCAAGAAAACAATCAAAGAGAAACACAGTATAAATGGATTTGTATTTTGAAACCTAAGGCAACTCGAAACCCTAGGTTGAACTGAATCCCATGAAAACCTCTTGAAACCACAACGCCAACAATTGGGGCAAAAATATGCAGTTTGGAAAGAAACCCTAAGCCATACTTCGAAATGAGATAGTCCCTATTGTGCTAAACCATTGATTTCTCCCTTGTCACTGTATAAAAAAGAAAACTAGACAAGGTGCAATCGAATAGACCTACCACAAATTCATCATTACAATCCTATAGGTATGACAGATCCATCTCTATGGCTTAAAAGGCCAAAACAAACCCTGCGGCGAAGGTGAGAATAAAAAAATGACAAGGGCAGGATAGAAAGCTCAACAAGGCTAAGGATTCTAATGCAACCTGCCTTGAAAAACCTCAATGGTTGATGAGTAAAAAACAAAAACCTAATGGAGCTAGGGGCTTGCCTTTTAAAATGTGGTTGTGGATGGTGATGGTAAAAACCATAAAAGTGTAACCCTAAAACCAAAACGTCGTTCTGTCAAACCTCTCTTAACAAAAATAGTGCAAGGATAAGGTATGAGGCCTATGTGGAAAACATTGGCGAGGATTCTGGTACAATACTTGGCTCAAGAATTCTGTAGACTCCAAGTGGCAGACATCAATTGGGTGCGTTCAAAATAGAGTACCAATAATAGTCTATAAAAAACAAATGCTATATATAGAAAATATCATTAAAAACGCAATAAATGTAGTTGTTGGGATAACTAATGGTGCATGGATGAAAATGTCCTTTTGGCACTTAAAACACACTGGAAATATTTAACGAATTGATGTGAAAAAATGGGTTATCCCCAACAGTTTTGGTTCCAAATGTTGGGCCTTGCCGATATTGTCGGGAGAACTTAACAAGATCCTCTGAAAATTCATTGTCGAAAAAAGTTGTGGAAAATTTCTGCAGGGAATATCAGATGTAAAATCTTAGTTTCATCAAACATATCGACATAAAACTTAGAGTTATGCCAATACTGTAAAAAACACTCGCTTGAAAACCCTAAAAAAAGGTCACCGACAAACTTATAAAGGAACCCCCAGGGAAAAGTTGTCGGGCAGAAAACCTAAGTTCTTGTCGATAGTGTCGACCGTAAATGTTTATTCTTGTCGATAGCATCGACTGAACTCAGCAATATCATCCAACAAAAACTCTCTGGTCAAAAGTGTCGGTAAGGAAACATTAGTTCCGCCGATAATGTTGGATTGAAATAATGAGTCTTGCTGATACTGTCGAGTTGAAATAATGAGTCTCAGTACAACTCATCAAATTCTGCTGGAAGACTTAGGATTTTCAGAGCACAACAACATTGGATGGGAAAGATGAACCTTCCCAACATGTCGGCTTAACTTAATGAGTTCACCCAACACATTAGAAGAAAAAGATCAGCTCTAACTTAGCGAATTTTTTTTTCTCTGACTTGTGAAAATAAAACTAAGTTCAAGGAATGAAACTTTAAGGAGAAAAAGTATTCTAAGAAAGGATAAAAGATAAAAAAATATAAGGAGGGGCCCAAAAAATGTACAAAATTTGGGATAGGGTTGCAGCAGCAACACCACACAAAACACAAGGACCACTCCTCTAATGATCACACACAAAATCAGGTGGCCTCTTTTCTCCCAGAGGTGTTTGCAAGAGAATACTCCTCAACCCAGCACAACAATTGTTGAATAAGAAATTTATTGAAGCTTCCACGACCCAATATAATTTTGAGGATATGATAAAATAGTGGATGGATAACCCTATAGAATTCATCCCCAATCCCGACAAATCATATCCTATCTCTTGGTTTAGGGTGTTGTTTTATCTATTAGAAGTAATAATCTGCATATTGTACGAGTTGTTAAACGATATTTTGTTTAAAGAATAATGGGAACCCCTCGCCCATCATGTCCTTACTATGATGGAATAATTCAATTGGGAACATATTCTCTCATTTATCTTGAGGGATGGCATCGAGAAGTACCGGAAAAATATAGCATCCATGAAAGCCCTATTTTTACCTGTCGCCTTATGTTATGGACATATTCTATGCAACATCTCCTTTCCCAGCTATGGGATGGAATTGGACAAGCAATTCACCCCCTGTCCACATATATTGTTCATCTCTATGGGAGGAAATTTTTTTTCCCCATATCTGTGATAGCTATGACCATTTTATTGGGTCTATGTACCAGAAAATATTCAAAGGTAACACCCCTACATTCTCCAACAAAGCGAAGGAGCTGATCTCCACCATGGGGTATTGCTACATGGGTGAATACTTTTCCTACATAATAATTTCAGGTAGTAATACTGTTCATTTGTTGCCCATGATAGTACTAGATAGGATGGTGCTCCAGGAAATCTCATTTTGGACTGTTATTGATGGAGTCTTTCCAAGGATTATAACATCCAAGAAGAAGGATTGGCCCAAATTTCCCCTCAGTTTTGGATTCTTGACTATGCAGAATTCTACACATGCTTCCATTCTTGGTAAGTCCATCACTAAAATGAACTTAGGGGAGGCCCCCAAAAGAATGCATGACCCTAAGTCATTCTTGGCCAATCATTTTGTTCAAGAGCACATGAAAACAACATGTGTACATCAGAAAGATCCCGATGACTCAATCTACCAAGGGGCCAACAATTGTTCATAACTGGTAATAAGATTTGCTTTCCCTCATGAGAAAAGATTCATTTTTCAATATCATAATGAGCTTAAAAATAGGTGTTACATTATAGAAATCTTCAATTGAGCGTGGAAGAGAATGCCAAAAAATCATCAACTGAATGGGAAGCAAAGGTGTCATTGGCCAATAGTTCTTCTACTCCTACTGATTATTCAAAAGATAAGGGGAAGTCTATTGTTGAATATCCCACAAGATCCCAACCTTCATTTACTCTCTAGGCCCTGCTAAGGCCAGCAGAGATAAAGAAAAGCTTAGAAAAAATGAGCTCATAAGTGGAAGCACAGGTAGTATTTTCTTTACCACAACCAAAGAAACAAAAGGTTGAGGAAACTCTTCCATAGGTCCAGGTACAAACAACAGCTCTGGAACCTACATTACAGAGGAAAAGGGTAGAACAACCACCTCTATAATTCGATCCCGTACAATAGGTTGATCCACCACTACTTGAAAACATTGATGTGCAGGATATTGAAAGCGATCTCGAGGAGGATATCTTTCCCTCCACTTATTTATTCCCTATCACAATTCCTACCATCTTCCCACAAACTGTTTCAACAACCTAGTCAGCTTGAGATCTTTTTGAAACTAGAATTTCTAAACATAATTTTGTTGAGATTAATCTCTCCCAGATTCTTACTTTCACTAATGGTACACCTGCAGTATCCTCACCTATTCCTATTGCTACTCCTTTTTCTACTTTAACCATTTTTTTCTTCAGTATGTCGATCCCTACCATTGACACTTCCCAAACTACCCCTATGGTTACAATCTTTCAAGGAGACATTTCGATAGCTAAGGAAGTGGATAATTTTGGCGATAATGCAGTTGTCTCATTAGGGGAGTAATTTTGGAGTAGAAAGGAAAAAGATGTAGTAAAAAAACCATCCAAAAGATCCAAAGAAGGGACCTTTAAAAAAGGTTCAATACAAAATCATATCTTATCAAAGAGAACTTCCAACGATGTTAAAACGGAATACTTAGATACTGCAGCTACTATGGGAGCATTTTCAGGGGAAAATTATGACTCGGTTTCCTTTCTCAACAAGGAAGTTGAGGAAAAAGAACAAGAACTGCATAGGTCTAAGCATTATCAAGTATAGGAAAATGTAAAATTATCAACATGAGTTGCAGGATTTAAAGAATGAGTATGAAGATAAGTTGAAGCAACTCCATGACCACGACAATCTTCTCAAGCAACAACTTGAAGAAGCACGAGGGTTGAATGATAAGCATACTCAAAGGATTGCCACCCTTGAAAATCAGCTCAAAGAGTTTCAATTTATATTTGTTGACTCTTCTTCTATACGTTCATAGAGGAGGAATTCAAATAGTTGTCTTATAGAATTCATGATGGCATTTATTAGAGAATGGTTAGTCTCTTTGAAGGACTTAATGCGATGCAAGAAACATACAATTCCTTCGAATGCCAATCATACCTCCTCTATGATAACAATTGAATGAGGAATGAAGCAAGGAAATCGTATGACACTCTGGTGGATTGGCAGAAGCACATTCGAGATAACCTAATGATATACTTGTCCTAGACAAGATTAAGCTCAAAAGAATTAAGATTTCACTAGAAACATGGGAAAATGTATGTGAACTAGTAGAGTCCATCATTCAAGATGGACAGGTGACTTGTAAAAAGAGACGGTTCACCACAGAAACTTTGCTAGGTTTTTTAGACATGCACTACTGGATCCAATTGAATATTTTATGCCTCTAAAGCTCAAATTAGAACAGGTCAAGAGGCATTTTGCAAAGGCTAAGGAATAGATTCAACAAATTAATCAACTTTACATGGCTAAAATAAAGGATTGGATTGAGTCACCTCTCACATCACAGATGATGATTGAACTCTTCCTCCAATAATGGGGAAAGTTTAAGAAAAGAGAGATCGAGTCCTTGATTTGCAAGGCCCAACTGCAGCTTGAACATGCCCAGTATTATTATATACAAGATTTATTGGATGTATTTTCCAAGTGGCATTCCGCCCTTGGAAAATCTTCAAATTGCTATTTTGTAACCCCATATATTTGGAATATTTTATTTCTTTGTAACATATTGTAATAATTATTTAAAGAGGAGGGATGCAATAACCCAAAAATTTGTAAAATTTAAATTTTTTTAAAGTGACATAAAATGTCTAAAGTCGCAGCTAAGTAACTGCTAATGGTTAGCAGGAAATGAAACAGTTTATAAAAGAACATGGGATTGCTTATTTAAATGAACTTGTAAACTAATGGATGAAATCTTAAACACCTGTGTTAGTACTATTAATCACTTAACAACTTTAGTTCTATCAGAGTTAGAAAAAGGACTTGCATTTTGTTGCTGCTAGATATACTGATGATTAACTTTTGTCAAGTAGGTAAGAATTCTTGTATGAGATCGGGGCTTACTTAGCATCTGCTAACTCAATTGGACTACTAGTTCCTTACAGGTTTAACATGTAAGCGTAAGATCCAATAGGTTTTATTTAAAATTACATCGAGAACTACTTCCCTAGCATGATTAAGATGCTAGTTTTAGAAAAGGTTTAAATATGCTGCTTGTCTTCAAGAAGGTAATGTCAATTATTTTCCCGTTGTTATACATCCATAGTTGTTTTTATAACTAACACCATAATTATTTTCTATCAAAAATATAAACAAGGGTGTAAAATGCAAGAGCAAGTACTTACCAAAGTTCCTTCAATCGTAAGAAGATTATTCTCTAAGAATCTAAAGAATACGATTTGGTTTTCTTGTGTTTATAGCATTGGTTATTTATAATTCCCATAGAGAGAATAGAGCTCATGGTTTTGAGATTAAGTTCACTTCAAACTTGTTTAGTGATATCACAGCTATTCTCACTTCAGTACTCAAAAGATGTCCTTCTCTTAAAGCATGATCAAGTTACCTATGTTTTTCAATTAGAATTTTAACAATGAGTTATTAGGAAATTATCGAAATTCTCTAACATTGTTAGTCTTCAGTTTCTTTATCATTCCTTCATTAAAATAGTATAAAGGTTATGTTTTTAGAAGTTTATGGCTTTTCCTTTTTACTATAGTTATAATCTATATTATAACCATCTCATAACTCTTTACTATTTCTAAAATTACACCATCTATTCGACTTGTTTGAAAGCGTGATGATATTCTAGGATAACAATAAAATTTAAGTTATAACCTAAGGTAGAATACCTAAAACAAACCACTATGATGAAATGAAATGATGGCAAGCTTATCTTATATAGTTTGAAATGATTATTGGTTTTGAAATAATGCAAATGTTTGATTGCAGTGCTAACTATAGGTTTCAACCCACGCTTGGAGAATTATTTGGAATGCAATGTGGATATGTTACATCCACTCCAGGGTTGACTTAAAATCTTGAAACCCTACTCATTTGCTTGTGAAGCAAGAGTTCCTCCTTTGTGTTGGTCGAACTGAGAGCTTGCAGCCATGAGAGGCCTGTAACCACCTTCAAACATTTGGCAATGCACCTGCAACTTCTACGCTGTGATTGTTGGGAGAAGTCATTGATGGTTTTGGTCTTTCTGAGTGTTAAAAGTTTACAACAAGAGTGGGTGTTGGATTTTCATTGTGGCCCATAGACTGTGCTTGTTTCTAACCTGCAATTGTTCACCCATAGCTTTTTCCTTCATATACCTGAGTCAATTTTCTTGTGTTTCCTTCATAGAGGCGACTTCACGTCTTCTTCCCTTTTGGCATGGTGCCAAATGCGACCTGGTGTGGCCATTAATCCTCAACTTCAGCTCTAAGTTTCCAAAGGTAAGGATTTACCCTAAACTTAGGTTTAATTTTGTTTTCTTACAAGGGTTTTTACAAATTTTAAGCAAACAAGTATTTATAAATGTACGGTTTGAATCTTGCAAGTCTTTGCTCCTGACTCCAATCACTAGTACAAAATGAGGAATTAGCTACTAGGTGACTAAAAATTCTAGTCACCACAGGTTTTTCAAGTGATTTACTACTAAATATGAGCAATTTTGATTGACCCAACTATAAACGACTAAAATTAAAGACTAATTTAGTCACCAGTTAACAAATATGACTAAATAATAAGTGACAGAGTTAAAAATGACTAACATAAATGACTAATTTAGTCACGGCATAAAAAATGACTACCTAGAATAATATGAATTAGTCATTTGTGTTAGTAATTTTTAATTGTGTCATGGAAAATTGCAATTGTGACAATGAATTGTTACAATTTAGTAAATTTTGTAAATTGTCTCCCTTCTATCTTCGAATTTGTGCATTATAACAATTATGAATCCAAAATGGCATTTGTGGGGTTAGGAATATCTAGTGTTTTTCCGAGATGGTCGGGATAGTGTTAGGGTGTTGTGGATTATTCAAGATGATGTGCTTTAGACGTTCATATTGATTTCCATATGTAATATTGGGATCCCAGATCCTAGATGATATATATGTTGGAAAACCCTTTTTCTGTAATGGTACCATGCACCTCTATCTTCAGAGATCCAACACAACAATTGCACGGAATTTTTCTTGACCATCTAGTGTGTGACATCTTGGCAATGGAAAAAATTGAAAATTTTGACAAGAGCATCTAGATATATATAGATCAATTTAGTGCTAATGTTCATGACGTCCTGGTCATGTGTCATATCTCAACAATAGAAAATATTGCAATTTTTTACGAGGGGATCTATATATATATATATAATTTTAGTGCTAGTGATCACAATGCCCTAGCTAGACATCAAATCGATGATGCATTTAATGTCTAGTCTCCTTTCATGCAATAGTGACTCCATTTTTCCCTCCATTCCATCATCTTGATCTCAAAAGAAGTCATAATTGAGAATGCAATAAGAGTAATCCATTGTCGTTATTATGTACGCTTAAAAAATACTCATAAACACATGATATTATTTGCTTTAATGGATTGCGAACCTACCAGAAATATTTATTACTAAAATGTCTCATGAATGTCACTTAAAGTCACCATCAAAATTTTTTTTCTCACCAATTTACATTATTCCATCCCTAAATCTATAATTTGGAGACAATATTTTAATTGATTTTCTTATATATATGTGCGAGTTTTTGTTTTTTTTGCATTTCTAAAGGTCACCATCAAAAACAATATTTTAATTGATTTTTTTATATATATGTTTGATTTTTTGTTTTTTTTAATTTCTAAATTTAATTTTTAGTATTTTTGTTGCAATTAGATGGTGTAATATTAATATTTGATATCAACGGTTTTATTATTCTAAAATAATTCTTATCAAATTTAAGATTGATACAAATTTCCTTTCTCATTATTTTGAATGGTAAAGTTTTTTTTTTGATTGTGCATTTAGACTACTACGCTATTATATACATCCACATAATACCCTTTACAAAAATGAAAGAAATCGCACATGCATATTTATCAGAGAAGAAACTGTATTTATTTTACAATGAATCAATTTGATGAAATGGTTATAAAAAATTCTATCATCTATTAATTTATTTATAGGGTAAATTTGTTTTTTTTTCATTTCTAAATTTAATTGATATATATTCCAAACCCGCAAAAACCCAGAGAAATATTAAGCATTCCAAGAAGTCACCATTGAATTAATGCCAAAAGATGAGCATTCCAAGAAGTCAGCATTGAAGTAGTGCCAAAATGGTTCAACATATTTTGATGTGCCCCATTCCGGCTTGTCTATTCCTTGATTCCACTCATTGAGGTAGTTTTCATGTTAATCATTGATTTGATTTGGGGCTTGGGCATTGCAAATGCTCACTGTAAATATGATCAAAATGAGATGAATTTGGCACGTGGATGAGTTTCATGGGCATACATGAAAACTAGTACTGGTGGGGAAGGATCTTGTATTTTTCCATGGAAGAGGCATCTTCTCCATCTTTCCCAATCACTGAGGATTTGCACAGAAGATAAACCCCATTTATATCCTGTAAAACCTCATTTTGGATCCACCAGGATGATGTCATTTGGATAATTGTGCAGTCCCCATTAAAGGTCCGGATTCCCAAAGCCTCGGAGGGAAAATATATGGGAAGGAGTTATCCATCACTACACTAGTGTGTGCGGTCGTTCAACATATCCTAATCCATAGAAACCCTATAATGTATATGTCCACACTGCAAGCTATATTTCTTCTTCGATTTCGAGTGGATCCCAATTAGCCATCGTCGAACTTGGAAGGGATATTTCCTCATCAAATTTTTCTTAGTGGGTTAGGTACAAAATTGAGGAATTATACAAGATCACTTCGCAAGCAATATCGTAGGGGAAGATTACAATATTTTTCTCTAAATCGTCATATCTAGGAGAACTATCAAGGTAAGCGGCACATATTTCATTTATATCCTCTTACAGTATTTGTCTCTAAATCTCGACTATGGTTTTTTTCTTTGCCCGTGGATTGAATGGGGGAGCACATTTTTGGTGTTTGTCTATTTGCTTGGCCTTGGAATGGTATACAAGCTAATCTAACTCATCCAACTTGATTGTAGATTTCTATTTTTTCTTGTTGATTGAGTGGTGGAGTGCAAACCTGGTGTGTCAGTTATTGCCATCAAGATTGTGACGATAAACGATAATTTTTTCATTGGCCACTTCCCTGAGAGACCAATTATGCCGAGAGTTCTTATGGTTGATATAATTCTTTTCTAGTTGTTTTAATTATTTTCATGAATGATAAAACTCTCTTACATCATGCCTAACTCTTAACTATAACAACTATGTTAGTTGGGTTAGTAGGGAGGAACACGATTTCAACCTAGTTTTACTGAAATATTATCTTCCCCAAAATCTCCAAAATAAGAGTAGTTATTGGAAAATTACAACATATGAAAATTGAGGATTAACTGCCATTTGCTAAGTTTTATCAGTAGACGTGAAAACTTGAGGATTAACTGCCATTTGCTAAATTTTCTCAGTAGAGGTGCATCTATTTAATACAATTAAGTACACTAAGGATCATGAGTTCCAATTTCCTTGTTGGAACTTCCCTATCGAGCTAGGGACACGCATACCATAGCCAAAATTAGTTGGGATAAGGATGGTGAGGCATATACTAACCGGTAATTGCATTTTACAGATGATTTAGCCCTAACCCTAGCTCTCTCAAGAACTAATAGGGGCAACATAATTCTAGTGGCCTAATCCTTTTTTCAATGTAGTTAATGTCGTAAAAAACAAGAAGACAAAAGTAATTTTTATTGGATAAGAGGATTATATAAATTGGTTGTTGTGTGGATGGAAACCTATATAGCCAAGGAAAATTATCTGATCATTGGGTATGCCCTTTTTAGTTAACAATTTCAGCTAAGAAATGAAAATTAGTCCTGAACCTGTTTCAAGACAAGGTGCATGCATAATTTCAATGGGATTTCCCCTTAACTAGGATGTTTTCTATGAAAGATAGAATTTTAGAATCTAGAAAGGAATGTATTACTCTTACATATATCCCTAGACTCCAGCTATTAAAAATGGTCATGTTTCTGTGAAAATCCCTTTGGAGGAAGGAAGAGGTGAAAAAGGGTTCTCTCTAGTGGCATAGGATGTTTGCACTCTTCCTAGGAAGAAAAGAGGGGTTACACTAACTAATATTTTCTATTACGGGCATGTTCTTTATTTCAAGTGGATTTGAAGGGCCACTACTAGGGAATCCCCCTGGCAGGTCCTTGGTAGACACCAATTACAAACATGTTTCCACATTGGGCTTATCAAAGGGCCCTTGGTATTGGGACATGATTGGAGGATCCTCTTAATTCAATCTCAAGTTTGTTTTTCTAAAAAAAAATAGGTAAGATTAGGATAAAGTATTCCATGTGCTAAATAGGAGTGTGAGGGACCTAGAAATGGATGGGATATTATGGCTGGATCAATCTAGACCTTTTCAGCACCAATAGGGAAGATTGGGTATACTCCCAAATTTTGTAGATAAGAGGCTTTCTAAGAGAGCGTTCATACATGGGGTAATCTATAAGATAGTCAAACTGACTCATGGTTAGAATTAGACACATTAAGGGAAGCTCTTATATTTGATTTTGAGATTTCTACTGGTTATCAGGCATGTTTCAATTGTTTTCACCTTCAGGGATGTCTTCTATTACAGAGGGTTTACCCATTAATGATCTACCTCAATTTTGTCATTTTATTATCCTTTTTTCTTTTTTCTTTTGGGAAGATATGCCCTATGCACTACTTATTTTAATACTATTATTTGTTGTATTTACTAGTACCATCAACTTAATTTGTTCATTAGTGGATATTGGTTTAATTTATTTCTTTCATCTTTTCTTTTATGTAAGAATCAGCCCTAAATCCCTTTAAGAGAACTTTGACATCTAGTTTAAAGAAAACATGGATATAAGAAATCCTTTTTGAAGTTGAGGTTAAAATATATAGGTTGCTTTTTTGAGGTGAACAGTTAAATATTATGCTTAGTGATGATTTCAATGGATCTATGTGCTAAATCTGGAGGTTAGGGATGTATCTTTTTGTAGATACTTGATGGAATTGTCTTTTACCTAATAAATTAAAATTTCAATTAAATTTTAATATACTCCAAATTAAAATAAACTTAATTATCCAAAATTAAAATAAACCTCAAGATCCAAGTAATGACATGGAGAATAATTCAATATAAAAGCCATCGATGGAGATTCCATATTAAAAGAAGGGATCTTAGCATTAAAATTTACTTTCTATGAGGTTCTCAACCATTAAAATTCCCCCCCTTTTATAAAAACATAAAAAAAATAGTGGACTATACTCGTTCATAATGGAGTTTCCATGTTGACATTAAACCCCCGCCTAAAGTAAAACTAAAAAAAATGGCATAATATTATTTGGAATGACAACGTGAAACTTTGATACACATGCCTGGATCTGTTGAGCATCATTTATGGATAATCTGCAATAGCAATTGGGAATCCAGTTACTAGAGGTAGGTTCATCAAACTATTCCCATTTTTTCCGTTAAATGTAATTTCCAATTTATCCCCATTTGCACAGACGAAGGTCTTTGGTTAACTTGATTTTTTGCTGCCTCGATTGTTCATTTCGGCATGAATTTTGGAGTGTATTTATCTCTTATTTATAAGGATCCCATGGGTTTTACTACAGTCTTGAAGCAATTAAGGTTTCATTATGGAAATTCCTTCAAAAAATTCGTTAAAGTTGATTATTTCAGGAGGCGCTTGTGCTTGTGGGTGGATTCTTTTATGGGGGTAGATTTATAAATATTTTTCGGTTTTGTCACTCCAAGCCATTGATAGTGAGGGATAATGGCCATTTTTTCTATCCACATTGTCAGTCATACCTATCAAACCTTGTGTCATTGGGTAGCTTAAAACCCTATACCCCATGTCTGAAACCCAACATTGTTTCTTATCCCTGTAACCTTTAGACCCAGTTTCCCATTTCATTTTTTCATTTCATGTTTAGGCACAAATGCTTTCATTATTTATTATCCGGCGGGTGTTAAGAAAAATTTGGGACTTATTTAGTAATAATACTAATACTATTTAGTTATATATCTGGTTGACCGAGCAAAACCAAGGGCTAGGGAAAAGGTAGGAGCAAGCGCAAAGACAGAGTTAGTTGTTCCATTTCCAGTCACTGTTCAAGAAGACGATCAATTTTTTTCACTAGCAATTTAAGTAGCATTTCTCATTTCACCACCGCCTTGAATATTATATATAATACCACCAAATACGAATCCTTAGTGTTAGTACTGCAATGTGCCATAGATCTGAAAGTTAAAGATCTGCAGGTTCTTGTAGCATTAATTCTTCAATGGGGGTTAAAAACACATTGCGTTATTTATTAAAAAACTTGGATATTTATCCAACTGGGGAATTGGATCTATAATTTTCTGGAATGCCACTCTTTGCCCAAGTACCAATTTGGAGGACCCATGACCTCCTTTACATTTATTTATGACTATTTTGATGTCTTCAGAGAGGATTTTTCACAGAATGAATATTTTTTATGACTATTTATGACTATTTTGATGTATTTGGAAAAACTAATATCATTCTAGAACATGTCTTTTCGTTGCTGTCAACCTTTGCAACATGCTTGTTTTATGCATAATTTTGGGTCAATGACAAACTTTAGTGTGAGAACATTGATTGATTATGATTTATGTTCTGTTGTGTGGCCATGGTCTTGGTTTAAGTCTTTATGTTGGTAGTGTACTTGATGTAAATTTAAGTTATGTTGAGTATAGATTTATAGATAGAACTACTCGAAGCAGTCATATATTCCATGCATTGTGAACGTGTTACTTGATGGATGGATCTATTTACCTTGCATAATAGTTACAAATACTTGTTATGCAGTGTTGTTTCAATAGTGTTTACTCATGTCCATGAAAAAATATGGGAATACTTGAGAGAAATATCAGTGGTGCTTATTGCAGGAAGCAAGAGGGGGAGAAAACACGTAAGTAATCAATGCTAGTATAAAGACAAATGACTTAGACTTGAGGGTATGTACATTTCTTCCTTGCTATTTTGTTATATTGAATTTATAATTACAGAAGGTTATCTTGAATTAATGTTTATTTTTGGGATTTTTCCCATGGTGCTGAATGAAGTGCATTATTCTATAGTGTTATGTGTTTTGGTGCAATCTTGAGTTTTTGTGAAGCTGCACCATTTCTCAAAAGTTAGTACATGAAGGGCCACATGCCACTTAAATTAGAAATATAAAGGAAAAGTTTGGAGAAGCTGTTATCTGAAGTTCATCTCCCAGAGTATCAGCATCGTCCAGCTAAAAAAGTATCTAATTGTGCTTCCTTTTAAAACAGTTTTATTTCAAAAAGGTTATTTTTTCTATAATGTGGGATTTGCTGGTAAACACAACACCAAGAAAAAAAGAAATATCGATGTTCACATAGCTCCCAAAGTGCGTCTTGGAATAGGTGGATACAGGTTGCAAATAGTAGATTAAATGAGAAGTGCATAAAGCATTTTATCATATATATTTTTTTGGAGGATAATTAACAATAATAAAATGAGTTTGTACAAAATGGCCAAAAATCAAAACTGTCAGAGCATCTCAGCATTGGTGCAGTAATGATGACGACAGGCCCTCCTATGCTATTCAACTGCAATTTAATCCATTGCATAACAAAATGTTGAGCATATTTTGTTCTCCAAATATGAAATACAATGCAATGAGAAGCCTCTTGAGAGGGTTATTTTGTAGACTTCCCAAGCCACAATGAGAAATACAAATCCCTGTCTTGAGCCCTGAACTTTTCCAGCTCAAAATGGAAAGGATAAAAGGATAAAAGAGCATCAAATTCTTGCCATACCTTTTATAGTAAGGACACCATGACAACAATAGAGAGAAACATCCTAAAACATCCAAACTTTTATAGTAAGGACACCATTACAACAATAGAGAGAAACATCATGAAAACATCCAAACTTTTAAAGTAAGGAAACCATGAGAACAATAGAGAGAAGCATTATGAAAACATCCAATATGGTGTATTCATAATCCTATCATTAGTTTTGGTTTATAATCACTATTCCCAAGCCTACAAGTTATAGGTTAGAACCCAAGTACCTTCTCATCATTGCTGAGGTTGCTAATATATTGTAACAATGGCTCTGCATAGTGTGCAATTGAATTGACCTGTTCTGTAGAGGATGCCCTGTTTATCCCATTGGATGTGAGATCCAGGGAAGCCACTCTGTGCCCCTTTTGCTTAAGTAGAGTTACAATTTTATACCAACACCAGGCTCCATGCCCAAGTCCATGAATCAACACAAAGTGTTGTTGGCTTGCTTCTCCTTCCTGACCAATTTCAGGAGAAAAAACTTAGATATCCTCATGATGAGATTCCATAATTGTTCTCCTGCATATAGTAAACTCAAAACCAAAAAAAAAAACAGAAGAGTCTGCTGAAGTTTTGGGATTCGATTACCTGTACATGAATATAACCAAGGAGCAGCATGACACCAATAGTTCTACTCCATTACAACATCATCGTAAAAGTAGACCAGAATACTTACTACAGTTCCCAAATTCTTCTTTGGGAAAATATCTGAGAAATAGATTGGGAATTCTCTCAACAGGAGGCCTAGATAACTTGGAAAAAAGAATAGGGCCAAAAGCAGTGTACCTATAATTTCTCTTGAATTATTAGGATAGGAAAGCCAAAGTCAAGATGAAGAAACAAAGTGGGAAATGTTGAATCCCTGGGAAGACATGTGTGCCACTCCACTGATCCCATCTCACAAAGTATCCAAACATTACTTATTTAGGCCCATTAAAAGTATGAAATTTTCCACTGGATAATAATAGAGAGTTTATATTTTCTTCTGAAAAAGAGAGTTAGTATTAAAAGTCCATCTAGATATTTTTTGTATCAGAGTATGAATTTATGACTAATTTTTAGATTTTTTAATATTTTTTTGGTATAAGAGTATGAATTTATGACTAATTTTTAGATTTCTTGGAAGGTCTTGGTTCAGGGGATGGATTATTTGAAATATGATAACTGCTTTAATGGTGGCATAAATCCTCAGTAGAGGTACAATCTATTTGTACTATGTTTGATCAACAAGTTTTTTATACATGGGTCTAGACTTTATAGTATTGAATTTGTCTGGCAAATATATAGGTACCCAAAAATGAGTGAAGCTCTTAGAAAGGCAGGCCACCCAATATTCTATTCAATGTGTGAATGGTAAGAGGCATTTGTAAGCAATAATCTGTACGTTTAATTCATGGTTTAATTAAAGAGGAACGGTCACCCAAATCTTAGTTTCATGTATTTTGATTATGCAGGGTTGAGCATAATCCTGCAACTTGGGCACTCAAGATAGCCAATAGTTGGAGAACTATAGGAGGCATTGAAGACAAATGGGAAAGGTGATAGACTTCATAGATTCATGGGCATAATGTCTTCTAAATGTTTGAAATTGGGCAGTATAATTTGCTGTATATAATATATATTTTCTCCTTATAATCATCTGACTTTAAATCGTTTCTCTCAGTATCACATCTAGAGCTGACCAGAATGACCGGTGGGCAGCTTATGTAGGGCCTGATGGATGGAATGGTAAACTAAAAACTCCTCTTGTATCATGTAAATGATCAAAATGTTGCTGCTAATATTTCTATGAGGAATTTCAATCTCAAATTCCAATTTTCTCTATGTATTTGGTCATTTCTTGAGCCAGATCCTAACATGTTGGAAGTTGGAAATGGCCAATTGAGCACCGAGGAATAACAGTCACACTTCAACATATGGGCTTTAATGAAGGTAATAAAGGGGGTCGAGCGTAAGATGTCACAGTCTCTATTAGAAATGGACAAAAATGAACAATATATTATTATACATCTCTGTGATAACTGTTAAACGCAAGAAGGCTAGAACGAAACAAACATAATTGGAAAAAGAGCAGAGTAGAATAGAGCAAAACAAAAATACATAGTAGAATTGATGAAGAGTCAATGAATTCATTTCATTTTCTATATAAAAGTGTGCTACTTGCAATTAATAATTTGACTATCTATTTTTAATATTCTATACTATCATTGTCTCATGCTGGATGATAATCAAATCTGATATTCTCTAGGCACCTCTGCTGATTGGATGTGATATAAGGTCCACAACTCCACAAACTATAGAGATTCTAGGAAACAAAGAAGTTATTAATGTCAACCAAGGTCAGATTTATAAATTTGCAAGAATACTTTTGATGTATATGTTTCAAGGTTAACTTTGTTAATTGACATCTATGAATTCTATTGGATTTGTGTAGATCCACTAGGAGTTCAAGGTAAGAAAGTCAGCCAACAAGGGGACATTGAGGTATGAATTATTTTGTAGGTTAAATATTTAGTTTCTCTGAATATTAATTCAATATCCAAATTCTGTAATTTCATACCCCTTGTACTGTATTTACAATTTCAATGTTTGTATGCTGTCTCTTGTGCCTTCTATTTTCAATCTATGTTTTGTAAGTTTGACCTATTTTATTTCTCTATAAATTTGAACATATAAATGACTATAGGTTTGGGTTGGGCCACTATCCAACCGCAGAGTTGTGGTAATCCTATGGAACAGAAGTGGTTCACAAGCATCTATAACTGCCAAATGGTCTGACATTGGCCTTCCCTCTAATGTAGTTGTTCAAGCTAGAGAATTATGGGCTATATGACTACTTCCTCTTTTTTTCATTATATTTCTCTTTTCACATAATTATCACAATTACCACAACTAAATTTGTGTTTTAGGCATTACTAAAATTTTATGTGGGTTTTCACATAATTTTCTTCATACCCCTAGTGTCAACTGGTTACATACACCTTATCGGATGCACTTTAGAGAGTAGTACTTCACCTGCCCTGACACAAAATGCTCTAATCAGCAGCTCAACTTGGTTATAGAACTTCCTAAAGCTTGAACCCAGCAATTTCTAGAGTGTCTGAGGCAAATATGGGAATCAGCTACAAGTCAAAGTTGGTGATGGGAGACTTGTGTGTCAGAGCACCTGAAGGCTTAATCTTTGGATCAAGTTAGTATATCTTAGAAGCTTTTTTTGAGGATAGAATGCAGATGTATGGTTAGGAAATGGCCTGATACTGACTTCTTCCCATTCCCATTTTGGCATTGTAGCACTCATACCTTCAATCAAGTTTAAAGGGTAGCCTCACTTCATCAGTTGCTTCACATGCTTGCAAAATCTACATTCTCAACCCTTTGGGATAAACCCTCACCAAAACAACCTATCCTTTCAAGTATGAAGCATAATGGAATTCTAATTTAAGCTGTTGCTTTATGCAAACGGAAATATAGTTTGTGTGATTTTTCTAGGCCATAATGTCAATTGATTCTTCTGAGTATGAAGTAGAATGGAATTCTAATTTCCAATATGTTGAAACAATAGAACAACTAGGGACAAGAAATCTAATGGCACAAGAGGAATAAGTGCAAAAAAAGCTGTTACCTCATTTTGGAAGGTCTTGGTCCACATAGGATCTTCAGGTTGACCTTGTCTACATTTAGTTAAGTCTTTCAAGGCATGGTTCTGCACAGAACAAGACTAAAAACAATTAAGAGGAATGGAAAGGAAATCCAAGTTTATAATTCAATGAAACAATGCATCCAATTCAAAGATAACCATGGAATGATAGCACCATATCCACATAATTAATGTGAGCTTGATAGTGGATACAAATTTTACAATCGCACCTGAGATATTTCATTAGGTTTCCTAGCATTCAAAGGTTTCCCATGTTCAGAATTAGGCAAAATAGTAGGATATTTCCTGCTTCCTTCAGAGAAAATATTTCCTGAATTAACTCTAATTGTAGATATACCATGACTTTGGGACATACTGTGACATTGTTGGATTCTAGCTTCAAATTTTTTGGATTCAACCTCTGCATCCTTGCATCTTAAGCATCCTAAAGGTTGAATTTTTGTTTCAAGTCTTTCTACCCCAACTTGACCATCCTTATATTGGCATGAATACTGCACCAAAGAAAGATCACACTCATTGGCAGACTCTTCACTATAACCTGGGAACACACCACCCTGTGAGAGCGCACACTCTTCAATTGTAGATGAAACGAAGTCAAGACCAATCTTTGAAGTCTTGACCTTGAAATCGTCTTTCTCAGTCTCTTTTTCATCTTTGTTAAAAACTTTTCCTGTCATGCATGGCACATATAACCCTACTATTGTTGCTTCCTTGACATCCTTTTCAAGGTTTTCAAGATAACCAAGTTTTCCTCCACCTTGGGTGCTAGGATTCCCTACAATAAAAAAACCTAATAAATGTTACGGTTACTCTGCACCAGCTACAAGGATATTAAGTGTTCAGTTTACTATTTTAATTTTTAACGTTTAGCTCCATGCCATTATCAATATATAGGACTAACTGTTCCTTTGGAAATATTTTTGTCAGTATCTATTATTTTACTCTGAACTTCAGAATCTAAATATACCCAAAGAAATTAAATTATCTTGCTTCGTACTTTCCAAGTTGAGAATCGCTTCTTTATCATTTCCCCACTTTCATGGAAGGGTCCCCTTCTGCTGAAATAAATAAAGTCTGTCCACATTAAACACTAGCCCAAGATAAGGTGGAAAATCCAAGTTGAATGTGCTTTCACCTCTTTGTTCTACAATACAAAAGGTCCATACCCGTTCACCAATTTGGAATTGATGTTCAACCCTATGTTGGTCACGTTGTGATTTATATGTTCAACAACCTTGAGTGTTAGGAGAGTCTTGGTAGATTGTTACCGTCTCCCTCCTAGGGTTTAAGAGTGAGGTCCTCGCAGCCCTGGAATCCCATTTGAGCACATCAATAGACTGTGTATTGGCTCCTTTTCTATGGTTGATGGTACAGTAGGGACGTCTTTATATTCGTCCTCTTTTATTTCCACCTCTATTTACAATGTGGTTGTTGGGATTCATATTCGCCATCTCATTTTGCACCTACTTATGATGATGTGTAGTGCTTTGTCATGTTGCTTCTAGGTCTATGGTTGTGGTTACTTTTTTTATTCAATGGTTTAGCTTATTCTATTTTTTCTTTTACATTTTTGCTGTAGGAGTTGCTTTGGCACTCCCACTGTGTGCAACTACTAGATTGTATTTTTGAGCCCCATTGACCTACTTATTTCAGACGTTAGGAAACATCAATAAAATTATCTTATTATATTGATTTTATCTTAAAATTATCTTATCTATCTTATCTTGAATCCTTTGCGATGACTTTTGCTCCTATCAGTGTGCTTCTTTGATGTGCTTTACATAGTATGGACCTACCAACTTATCTTTGAGTATCCTCATTGTCATTGTGTTTTTGACAGAGTGAGGTGGGATGCTACATCCATTAGTGTTGGAGCTTGAAAAGCACAAGAATGATTTAATTTGGTGTTTGGGAGGGAGGTGTAATGTTGTGGCTTTTCCCCCTCTTGCCCCAGCTGTGGAGCTATGGACGGTTCTATTATAACTGTGCTGAATATACAACAACTATTCATTGCAATTCTCTGCATGTTTATGGCTGTAAATATTTCAGTTCCTTACTGTCCTAGCTATCATTTCAAATTGTTTTACAAACTGACTCAACTGGAACCATAATTTTCTAAGTCGACTGGTACCTCCCTTGGAGACCCTTAACTAGATTGTGAAATGTTCGACCAGTTCAATTGGATGGTTTGACTGGTTCAAATCCTCAATTTTTAAATTAAAATATTTTAAGACATTGATTGTGGTTAGTTCATCAGTTTGTATATGGAAGGTTTTTCTTTTCTTTAGCTTGGTGTTCTTGTAAGTTGTGAGGCCAAAAAACATCATACTAGTTATTAACGAACCTGTTGCCCTTTTCTGAAACAATAAATATGGCAAGTCTGAAATTTTACCCAAGCATGCTTGAAAATAAAGTTAGTTGCTTGCTTTGTAGCAAGTGATTGTACATTATCAAGCTAGGATTTTTAAAAATGAGTACAAAGGACATTAAGCAAAGGGGACGATTAGTATAAAGTTATAAACATAATTAATGGCAAATAATTGTGACTATAGGATTGAATGATCATGTCACACTTAACACAATATATGTATAAATGTCAAGCCTTGTAATAGCATCATTCATATCATCAATACACTTCTTTTTCTATCATCCTTCATCTCATCAATACACTTCTTTTTCTTATTTTTTCCTGTTTTCATACTTTGTGATCCAACTGGTCTGGTATTGTGATAATTTTTCATCTTATTTTGACTGCTTTTCACTGCCATTCTTTTGATTATTTGTGTTGAAGTAAATTTCCAATAACGAAAAATTTGATTTCCTTGCTTTTGATTCTTATCGAGGACTTTTTTATTGGTAGTACAACATTACCTGAGTTCAGTCAAACTCATTCCCAGGTACAGAAGAGATGGATTTCTCTAGAACGGTAATTAAATGGGAAATTGTTGGAAAGAGTGCATTCAATCTCTCTGAAGGTTGTAGATTGTATTGAGAAATGGGAAGATGCAGGTCCTTTAGGTTTGGAACTTGAATGTAAATCGGCTTCCCAGCACATGGCTTTCTCAGTTCTTGGAGCTACTCTTTTTGGAGATGGGTTTCTAGTCTGGTCTGCCGCTAGAGAGTTTGAAGAACAACTAATGATGATTGCAAAGGAGGCTTGATTCTGGGCAACCTACAATGTTTTTCCATTATGGAATAAAGGATTTCAAAGGTACAAATCCATATGTGCAAGGCTGCAAGGCTTAACTGAGTAGCTGATTTAGGAGAGCAAGAAGCAACATTACAATGTAAGGATATCATGTCAAAAGCTTTGTCCTGAAAATGTTGCTACTGAGATTGTGGCTGAATATGAAGGGACGAGTGGAGAGCTTGTTGATGATTTTATATTTGGAATTCTATATTCATCAGATTATTCAGGTCATTTCAATTTAGCGGAGGAAATTCATGGCAATGTCATGGGTATGATGTTTCATGGTTGTCTGACAACATCGGGCATTATAAGTGGTGTGCTCACAAGACTTGCATAGCATCTGAAAATTCAAGCCAAGGTGAAATATTTATTTCATTCATTGTATGTTTCTATTTAAGGCTTTAAGCATGTGTTTTTTCTCTCTTATATGAGTGAGATATGTTGTCTGTTATTTTGGGGTTGAGTTACTGATGAGAACACCATTTTTATTTCCAGAATACATTGCATTTGAAGTACCTTATTCTAATTCATTTACAAAGTTGTTGTAAACTAGGACTACCACATTTTGGAGGGTAACAAAATCAGTGCCAAGTGATTTCAGAATTTGTGATCCACTATTATGATAGTAGATGGCTTGATCACATGACTTTTCAGCTTGTAGGTTGGCAAGAGGCAAAACCTGCAATGTCTGCACTGTTGCCTCTTCACAACCTAGGGAATTGGAATTACATGATACATAGAATGAACTTCCAACAAACAAATTATTTTCAAGTGATGTTTTTTGTTTGTGTGATTTAGATTTTTTTTCTTTAAATTAGCTAGGTTAGATCCTCTCTTACTCTTACCGTCTTGTTGAATTTTCATATGCTTAACTAAGACATAAGTATATCATTTCATTTTTCATAATAAAAGCATATAAAGCAGGATCACTGAAAGAAACAGTATCACAAGAACAACACAGATTTATCTTGGGAAAACCCTAAAGGGAAAAACCTAGCAAAAGCTTCCTCAATATAGATGCCCCAAAAAGAGAAAAAGGTAAAACCAACAAGGAGATCAAAAACATGATTCTCCTCCTTCTCCAACAACTCCTCTCCTCCACAAGTGTGTTATTCCAAGTGAGTGTGTGTGTCTCAAATGAGGAGCACTACACCTCTATTTATATTCATCCGTTTACTTAAAGTTTACTCAATTAACATGTCGGCTTAAGTTAACTCATGTAGGATCGAGTTACACATGTAGGCTCAAGTAACCACACTGGGGTGCTGATGACCCACCTTTACAATTTGAGGGGACTACCTCATGACTCTTATTAGTTCTTCCTATTAGGAGCATCGGGGTACAATGTAATACAAGTGGTTCTCCCGGTTGGACCATCGGGGACCACAAAAGATACATAAAGAATATTCTTTGAAGTTACAATATTTCAACACTCCCCCTTAACGAGAAGGGTATTCTACATCAACAACAACAAGAGCAGAGATAGCGGACATCATCAACATCAGCAGGGTAACACATCTATAAATCATTGGAAGCTTCTCAACATCATGTAGTCTTCATCTTCAATCTCTAGTCTTCATCATCAACAACATCTTCAGCATTTTGATCTTTCAATTTGCAGCGACATATTCAGCACTTGGACCTTTTGATCAGCAACATCTTCAACACTTTGACTGGTTCGATCAGCAACAACATCTTCAGCATTTTGATCTTTCAATTAGCAACGACATCTTCAACACTTGGACCTTTCGATCAACAACATCTTTAGCACTTTGACTATTCGATTAGTAACGACATCTTCAGCATTTTGAACTTTCGATCAGCAACATCTTCAGCACTTTGATTTTTTGATCAACAACAACATCTTCAGCATTTTGTCCTTTTGATCAGCAACATCTTCAGCATTTTCACTTTTCGATCAACAACAACATCTTCAGCACCTTGACCTTTCGATCAACAGCAAAATCATCATCATCATATTCTGATCTGTCTAACATAATCATCATCACACTCTGATCTTTCGATCAGAAACATCATCATCATACTCTGATATTTCGATCAGAAACATCATCAACATAGAAACATCATCATCATACTCTGATCTTTCGATCAGAAACATCATCAACATACTCTGATCTTTCAATCAGAAGCATCATCATCATACTCTGATCTTTCGATCAGAAACATCATCATCATAGTCTGATCTTTCGATCAGAAACATCATAATCATAGTGCGTCATCGCCATACTCTAATCTTTTAGATCAGTATGTCATCATCATCATATTCTGATCTTTCGATCAGTATGACATCATCATCATCAGCAACAACCTGCAATCCATAGCTAAAATACAAAAAGTATTTGGATCACTTTTGGGCTTAAAGTCCAGGGATGATACAATCCCACCACATTCTCGACAACCGAAGTTACCGGATTGATTACGGGAGAATCAGTCCCTATCACTTTAGGACTGAGTCCAAGGATGATGCAATCCTACCACATTCTCGAAAACCGAAGTCACCGGATACAATTACGGGATAATCATTCCCTATCACTTTAGGACTTGAGTCCAAGGATGATGCAATCCTACCACATTCTCGACGACCGAAGTCACCGGATACAATTACGGGATAATCACGCCCTATCCCTTTAGGACTTGAGTCCAAGGATGATGCAATGCTACCACATTCTCGACGACCGAAGTCACCGGATACAATTACGGGATAATCACTCCCTATCACTTTAGGACTTGAGTCCAAGGATGATGCAATGCTACCACATTCTCGACGACCGAAGTCACTGGATAAAATTACTGGATAATCACTCCCTATCACTTTAGGACTATGTCCAAGGATGATGCAATCCTACCACATTCTCGAGGACCGAAGCCACCGGATCTATTATGGACAGATGTCCCAGGATGATACAATCCCTCTTCATTCTTGAAGACCGAGGTCTCCGGATCACTTTAGGGAAGGTGCCTAAGGATGATACAATCCCATCACGTTCTCGATGACCGAGGTCACCGGATCTATTATAGACAGATGTCCCGGGATGATACAAGCCCTCTTCATTCTCGAAGACCGAGGTCTCCGGATCACTTTAGGGAAGGTGCCCAAGGATGATACAATCCCATCACGTTCTCAATGACCGAGGTCACCGGATCTATTATGGATAGATGTCCCAGGATGATACAATCCCTCTGCAACATCACTACTCCCCCTTTCGAGGAAGGTCTTTCCGAACAACTCCAAGCTTGTCTTGAAAGTGTTCAAACTCTACTCAAGGCAAAGGCTTCGTCGATACATCATCATCCAAACCATCATCATCTACGTCTTCAATATATGAATACAAATCTATCACCATTTGTTTCTCTAGTATGTGAATACTAAAAGCATCATCATCTATATCTTCAGTATAGAAATACTGAAATCATCATCATCTCTATATTTAGTATAGAAACACGGAATCACCATCATCTATATCTACAGTATGTAAATACTGAAATATCATCTATATCTTCAGTATGGGAATACTGAAATCATCATCATCTATATCTTCAATATGGGAATACTGAAACATCATCATCTCTATATTCAGTATAGAAATACTTAATCACCATCATCTGCATCTACAGTATCATTATCTTCACCAAATCTTGTATGTAGAAATACCGGATTTCTACGTGTTACATGGAACACAGGGTTCATTGTCATCACAACTGTGGTTATCACATAGAATGATTGTTGTATCCATCTTCAGGTCAAAGAGACCCGATATCAGCTTCTGAAGCCATATGGCTTCATAACATAGTAGAGCAATCTGCTATGTATTCTGCTTCAACCGAGCTAAGAGAAACACTGGACTGTTTCCTGCTAAACCATGAACTCATAGCAGACCTCAAAGCATATACCTGATTTTATTTTCCTGTCTGAGATACTTCCAGCCCAATCTGCATCTGTGTAGCCATACAATCTATACTCATGGCTAGCATCATAGTTTTGACCAAAGTCTATAGTCCTCATCACATGTTTTGCAGCTACTAGGTGAACCCGTCTTGGTTGAACAAGATATTGACTTAAGGTGTTCACAGCAAAACAAATGTCTGGTCTGGTATTTGTTAAGTACATCAATGACCCAATGATCTGTCTGTAGTGAGTCACATCCACTAACTCTAATGAGTCATCAGCTAATAGCTTCAGGTTGGAGTACATGGGTGTGGCCATGAATTTTCATTTCAGCATATTGAGTCTCTTCAATATCTCTACCACATACTTTGCCCGGTTGAGAAAGATTCCTTCTGAACTTTGCCATACTTCTAGACCTAGGAAATAATGCATTAACCCAAGGTCTTTCATCTCAAATTCTTCTGCTAGTTTCTTCTTACTTTCCATGATCTGTTTGTCATTCCCTTTCAAGAATAAGTCATCCACATATAGTAATAGAATTATAGGTACATCTTCTACAACCTTGTAGGAAAGGTTAGGATCGACTTTACTCTTGGCAAAGCCCATGCTCATCAGGAAACTATCTATTCTTCCATACCAAGCTCTGGGAGCTTGCTTCAGGCCATAGCGGGCCTTCTTCAACTTGCATACTTGATTCCTTCTGTCTTCAAATTCAAATCCTCGTGACTATTTGATGTAAAACTCTTCCTCAATCATACCATTAAGGAAGGCTTGTCTTTACTTCATCATGGAAGAAACTACCATGATAGTTTTGAAGGAAATGTACCTTGCTTCCAGAAGTAAGTGTCTCTTCAGAGTTAATTCCTTCTTTCTGATAGAAACCTCTAGCCGCAACTATTACCTTACTTCTATCAGCACCATATCTTATCTTGCAAATCCATTTGGAAGATACCACATTCTTGCTTTCTGGTTTGAGTACTATATCCCAAACATCATTCTAGTATCAAAACATCTTCTATGATTTTGTCTTCTCAGGTCATCAACATATCCTAGTCTTTTGCATTCAACCTTGAAGGTTGGAAACTACTTTACTCTTGGTAAATTCTCGATCCATCACAAAGCTATCCATCATGTCATACCATGTTGAACTCAGATATAATTTTCTGTAGTCACTCCCCCTGAAGTGGAGTATCATCTTCCTTCTTCATTCTGTACAGGTGGTTCTATGCTTGACATATACTGGTCAATAGAGTATATCATGTCATAGTCTATTCTTTCTAGGGAGAATCACGAACCTTGCTTTGTACATTTGTTTCATCATATCATATACATCATTCCCCATGATCAACTTTTATTCTTTGATCATAGCTTCTTCCATAGCATTATTTTCTTCATCTTGAGTTATCTCTTGTACCCATGGTGGTCTTCATCCTTCAAGGTGGATCTACAACTCTCTGAAGCTCTTTCTTTCGTCATGGTGTCTCTGGCC
>LPNX010691773.1:432603-467075 GCA_001517045.1 Pseudotsuga menziesii | reverse complement strand
AACTGCATGTATGAAGATCGGTCTCAAACTTCCATCTCTAGGATGAAATTTTATGCCATCTTGGCCACCTATGTGTTCTTTTAGAAGAGTGTGAAAACTTGATCAAGTGGGTGCATTACAGTCGACTAGACCTCAGGAATTGGTCTCCATGGACTACATTTCTAGATTGCCTTTAACCAAGCATGGAAATGACTGTGTATTTGTGGTTGTTGACCAGTTCTTTTGAATGGAAATTTTAACTTTGTATAAGAAGAGAATCACATTAGAGGCCATTAGTAACCTCTTGTTTGAGCATGTTTAGGTTCACTTTAGCCTCCTATGAAATATTATTTCAAATCAAGATAGTTGATTCCTGGGTACTTTCTGATCTAACTTATGTCCAATGATAGGCACCAAGTTATCCAAATCGATTTCCTTCCACTCTAAACTAATGGGTAGAAAACGATGGTCAACATGGTGATGATGCATATCATGAAAATGTGTGGCTCCAAACATCCATGCACTCGAGCTAAAATCATTTCTTATTTTCAACACAACTACAATAGATCCTTCATGGATCTATTAGCTACAACCCCTTTAAAGGGTTCTTGGGGTTTCAACCACTAACTCTAGTTGATGTAGTGTTTCCCATTTCTTTTACACAGGAGGAATCCTCCCATGTTTTCATACGATCTTCCATGCTTATTCTTTTAAATAGGTTAACTGGTGATAATACTCTCATTTAGACTATTCTACCAAAACTTGATGAAGATGGAACACTCATACTAGAACCCTAAATATCGATTGAAATATGAATCAAGTAACTAAGAACCAACACAATTATTGAGAACCTCATCAAGTGCAAGTACCTATTAGTAGAAGATATGACTTCTAGGAATATTAGTTCTTTGTATAAAAGCATTGACCATGAATCAAGATGAGGTAAACATTGATTTGAAGGGGAGGATCACATTATAGTCCTAACCCTTCTTGATTATAATTATATTAATTAGAATTGGGTAGAGTTATTACTTGAAATTCCTTTAATCCTCATTATCTTCTATATTGACATAAAAATAATTTGAATCACATGTCATGTAATTTGATATATTGCAATTGGAGGTTCCCCCCTCAAGGATGCTTCTCATTCATTCATTCACATAATTGAAGCATAACTATATTAAGTGGTATGACTACTTAAACATTACAAGTGAATGAAATTAAGGTGATAACAACTATTAGGGTGATGTATATAGATGAACTTGAAATAAAAACCATTTTGAACTCACAATTCCCTTCAATGTACCTTTTAATGCATTTATATGAAACTTATATCAAATGGAGTACAAACTTAAGTGGAAGATAATAACCATAATGTGTATATGTTCGCCTATAGTGGGATGACTACCCAAATCAACATATTCAAAAATAAATAATTGCTAGAATTCTGATCTATATAAGAAGGAGATTGGAACCATGAAAGAACAACATTTAATCAGTGTATGATCACAATAGATTATAAACACAATTTTACTCTCCTTCAAGAAAATATATTTTTTGTATGATATGAAAATGGTACAAGTAAAACTACCTATGGTCATCAAATTGTAAGACCCATTGGAGTATGATGTTATGAAATTTTAATTAATCCAAAAACAAATAATGAAAACTCTAGTGATATTGAATCATTTATGAAGAGTGGATGACATTGTTTGATTTATATTAAGTGTGAAATGTTTTCTTAAATAAATGAATTAATAATTATGGAACACTCAAAGTACCTAATATACATGAAAATACTCTCTCATCAACACATGAGTGCACTCTAATCAATCGTACCATCGGGGTCAACCATGATAACCAATTCAATCATGACAAAAAAGGATTTGCACTATAAATAACATATTCATAAAACATTTATTTTATAAATAGTAGAATTCCACCTTTTATTTTTTCACATTATCAAATAAATACATAATCATGCAAAATTATGTAAATATTTCATTTGTAAATATCTCAAAGAATTATTTATTATTTATAATTGCTTCAAACAAATAAATAAATGCCCATTATAAATAAAGTATTGAAAAAACATTATTCACCCATACCTTGAAGAAGAAACATGTAACAACATGTGTAGATCTGTAGATACGGGTCGAGGAGTAATAAGAGTCATAGACTTGATCAATCATATCTATGACTCCTAAGGCTCCAAGACCTATTTCTACAAATACTTCGAGACCCATTTGATCAATCATATCTAATACTCCAAGACCCATTTTTATAACCCTTAAGACTGACTAGACCTCGACCGAGCTAATACCTCAGTCGAGGTATTAATAAAACCTCGACTGAGGGTTTTTTAAACCCTCGGTCGAGGGATTTACAAACCCTCGGTCGAGGTCTTGTTAATACCTCGACCGAGGTATTTAAATACCTCGGTCGAGGTTAATACCTCGTTCGAGGGCTTAAAAAAACAGACTTAGCCCTCATTCAAACAAATGGAAAATTTCATGTGCCTTGCAGAGGTGTAAACCCTGCGATTCCTAGCACATAACTGAGCGGAGTTGATACTGATAAATTCACCAACGAATCTTCTGTCCATTGAGGTATCATACACGCATTTTGGCATTCATATGATATTTATTTTTTATTTACTTCTAAAACTTATACTTAGAAAACCACACCGCAACTTCAAATCAGCTCAAAGAAAAATCCGCAGAGTTAAAAATACACAGCCAAAAAATTCTTAAAAATGCACACATCACATATCGACGTGTCCTCTTCAAAAGGGTATCTTTGGTTTTTCAATTTTTGAAAAAATAGAAAAAATTCCTTTACGTGGACATATATGTGTTTAAAACGATGCTGAAATCGAATGTGGTCACTTTCGAAAAATAATAAACAATTGTATAATGCGAAAAAAATTAACAAAAAAATATGCACATCACACTGCATTTTATGTAGATCATGCTCATATATTTATTTATTTTAAATTATTAATGCAAGATTGAATTACTCTACGTGGACACGAGCCACTTATTAACTTCTTCAAATTTTTAAGGTCACGCGGTTCATTAAATGCAAAAATTCACACATTAAATGACATCGGAATATTTTAAAAAAAATATCACTATGAAGCCAACATAATATTCTACAATTTGTTTTTTTACTGCAAGTCAAAATTCACATGGCATATATGCGTTTTGAGGGCTTCTATCTAGCACATGATTAAAAAATCAGGTTTTCATCGCCAAATTTGGCCAAAAAGTGTTACCCATCTTCATGGAATCACCCCAGTATGAAGTTGTGTGACAAGAATTTGGGCAAGTTTACCTATGAGAAATAAATCATGGAATTCCTATATGTAATTGACATAGGGAGATTGTTTAGCATAGGGAAGCGCTTCCAAATCAAGGCGGATCACCGCAGCTAGAAGTATTTTTTGGAGAAAAGGTTGTCATCCGGAGAGTTACACCATAAATGGGTCATTAATATGCTTAGATATGCTTATGATACCATCCAAAAATGGGAAAAGACAATGCAGTGGCAGATGAATTATCAAAGAAACATGAGGAAGAGGGACCCCTTTTTTCCTTATCCTCTCTAATACCTAAATGGTTAGAGTAAGAACACCATGAATGGATAACCAACGATGTTGAATATTACCTCATCAAGTGAATTCAAGAGGATCCCAACCCTCCCCAAGGGTGCCCCAAGGTTACACTTGGCGAAAGGATACATTGCGATATAAAAGTCACTTAATCCTAGTACATAACTCTTCTTTAAAACAAACAATACTAATAGAGTTGCATTCAACTCCCCTCATAGGTCTCTAGGGATTTCAAAGAATTTATGCACGTGTCACGCATTCCTTCTTCTAGGAAGGCATGAAAAATAATATGTTTACTATTGTAGTGGATTAACATTTTCCAAAGAAACAAGTGTGAAACGGTGAATACTCTTGGGGAATTTCAATATTGTAACCATTTGCAATACCAACCACTATTTGGGCTGACATTTCCATGGATTTTATTATTGGTATTCTGAAAGAAAGTAACAAATTAGTCATCACGGTGGTAGTTAATCAAATTTATGAATATTCTCTCTTTTTTTTCTCTCCAATACCCTTTCACCCTGACAATGATTACCCAAATTTTTCTTGACCAAATTTTAAAATTCCATGGCATGCCAACCTCCATTGTGTCAGATCATGTTACCACCTTCACAATTAAATTTTTTACAATAACTATTTAAACTACATGGAACCCAGCTAAAAATGAGAACATCATATCATCCCCAAATAGATGAACAAATTGATGTAGTCAATAAGTGTATTGAACCTATTTGTGATGTTTTTCATTCTAAAAGAAGCACCAATGGGCACAATTGTTTCCTTATGCGAGATGGTGGTTTAATACCCCCTTATCATGAGGCTAGAAAAACAACACCATATGAAGCAGTCTAGGCCAATGACCACCATCTATGAGTTTTTTACTGCCAAGTACTTCCAAAGTACACACAATCAATAGTATGCTTCATAATCATGATGCCACTCTTTGCACAATAAAGGAAAAATTGGCAATGGTTCAAAGTCACATGAGTAACGGGAAAACCAACATCACTTTGAACATTCATTTGTTGAAGGTGATTAGGTGTTTATTTGCCTCCAACCTATAAGTATACTTGTCTCAAAGTTAAACTCTATCAAGAGCTCACAACAAATTTTTATGGCCCATATTAGAGTGTTGAATGCATTGGTCAGATGGCCTACAAATTAGCGCTTCCAACACACTCCAAGATCCACCCATTATTTTATGTGTCCTCTTTGAAGAAGGTGGTGGGTCAAAATTATTGAATTCAAACTATATTATCAAAACTAGATGAAGAAGGTTCCATTTGGCCCCAACCAAAAGCATTTTTTTCCACCAAGGATCATCATCTACGTCAACAAACTATCTATGAAGTTTTAATTCAGCGTAAGGATAAATCACCAAAAAACGCTACTTGGGAATCGTCATCCATTTTGCAGCAGTTTCTCCATATTCAACCTTGAGGAAAATGTTGCTTTTGAAGGGAGGGGGCATGTTAGGGTCTTTCCCTAACCCACCTACTTGTTTAATGTATACATCCATAAATACCATTAGATAGTTAGTGAGTAGTAACTTGGTGTAAAATGGGCCTCCTTATTGAATAAAGGCCCTTAGGTGGTTGACCCTCATTAATAGTGGGACCACCAGTACTTAGGCCTTTGGCTATTGAAACATTATATATAGAGTATTAATTTGTGCGATATTGAGTCAAGTATTATGATTGTATTTGGAGCTTTTCTCTTAAAGGTCCCCCCTTGAAGAGGAAAAATGAATATTTTTCATACAAGGGATATTTTTTTATTTTATCTATTCTCTTGTGTTTTTCTATTAAGTATATTGCACGATTACATAGTTTTCTAGCTTTATAAAAACTTCTTACTAGAAAACCTTAACTACTTGTTACAGTGCCATCATTAATGAGCACCATCCCTCTAGTGGACTTTATTGAATAAAATCGATACCCTTACATTAAGTAACTATCTACTAACTTCTAATGAGCTTTATTCAAAGAAAAATTCCTCATTAATTAAATCTCTCCTAAGTAATACCAAGTAGGGAGGTTAGGGTAGGACCTTAACAAATGTGATCATTACAACTAGTTTGGAGAAGCTCATCATGTGGTGAAAGAAGAAGTTGTCAAGTGAATTTTACAAAAAGGATATTGGTCTATTGTATTATTATCTAGTGATGAAGTTTGGTAGGGTCTAAAACAAGTCTTCCTTAGGAAAGGGAAGTAAACTTGGGAGTTTCTAAATAAATTATGGATGGACAATTGCAAACCCTTGTCCACACCCATGACATCAAATTTGAAGCTTAATGTGATGAAGAAACTAATTTGTTTGATCCTACAGTGTACAAGTAGTTGATTGAATCATTGATGGAATATAAAATATCTTGTGAATACCGAGCTAGATATTTTATATTCTATAAAATAGTTATACCAATTTATGGTCGTTGCATGGTAGACTCTTTGGGTGGTTAAGAAACATGTTCTTAGTTACTTGAAGGGCATGGTTCATTGTGGAATCAAGTATACAAGGAGAGGGAAAGAGTTGCACTTAGCTCAAGAGACGCAAATTATATAGAGATATGTCAAAACATAGATATCAACTTGAACAAAACTCTCCAAATTTTTAATTTTTAAGAGGTTTTATTTAGTGGTTATTTTTACCCCTGAATCCAATAGTATTGCTATTGATAGCACATACTTTTTTTGAGGTTAAAGTTACCACTTTTTTCCACCATGGCCTTAATTCCTTGTAAGGTTGAAAATAAAAACCTTAAAATCAACACCTGAATTGGAAAGTGATGCTCCAAGTATCACCTATTTTGGGGGGTTAATATTATAACTTCTTTGAAATCGTGTCCTTAACAACCATTACCATTCCATACAAAATCCTTAAAATCAACCCCCAAATCAAAAGGGGGTGGTATCGATAACACCCATTTCTTTCAAGTCGACATTTTAGAACTTGTTTTTAACAAGAGTAGGAAATTTGGATTCACAAATTGGACACTAAGCTAGGAAGTACGGACTTTGAGTCAATGATTGCATATTGTAAAAAATGGGTTGCATAAAATTCTCCAATAATCTGATGTTCCATGATTACTCCAAGCATAGTAAAACCCATTATCATATCCTAAGAGACCATATATACAAAAGGGTATTGTATCCCTTGATTATATCCCTATAGAGATGTAGATTGTTGACATTTTCATGAAACCCTTAACCAAATGAAATTTTGAGAATTTGAGGGAAAATACATGAGTGTGTGAAAACATTTTCCTTGTAAAGAGGGGGTGTTATATTTTGGGGTTACACTAAAATTGTTTACATCATGTGTATGGTTACTTCATGTGAACATCACAAAAAAAATGGTGTGTGATGTTCAATCCTAAACGACGCATTTGGTGTGTGTTGGACAATCTGTAATGTAATGTAATGCAATGTGTTTCTTCTAACATAGTGATTAATGACTCAAAGCAAAGGGAACATACTATACAACTCGATGAGAACACTCTAGAGTTCTCATTTTCTAATAGGCTAAATCTAGTGATTGATTTTACCCCCAAATCGAAAAGTGGTGTTACCAGTAGCACATTTTCTTCGAGGCTAAAATTACAACTTTTTTTAAACCCCAGTCGACCATGGTTGATGCCATTACAATCAAAACTATAAATTGACTCTTAAATCAAAAAATGTTTCTACTAGAATCATCATTATTTTTATTAGAGGTGAAAATTATATCTTTTTTGAAGCCTTTACATTATCAGCTAATTTTGCAACAATCATAACCCTAAAATTATGCTCCCAAAATCACTCAAAATCACCATGGCACTTCCATTTTTCTTTCCGGGCTAAAATTATCACTCGTTTGAGCCGTGTCCTTAACAATCGACATCATTGCAATAAAAATATCAAAATAAAATCTCAAATAGAAAATAGATGCTACTAGTACCACCTCTTTCTTTTATCAAATTAAAATTACAAGCATTTGGAAACCACGACGTTAAAAAAATCATTTTTTTTAATTTAATAAAAAATTTGATAAAAGCATCTACAACATTGAAAGAGAACCATTTTTCCAATTAAAAACTTTTAAAAAATTAATCTTTCAAATATTTAAATAAAAAACCTAATAAAAAGCATTGTAAAAAATAAATAAATAAATAAAACATTATAAAAAAAAACAATATTTAAAATAATAAAACTAATGAAAAGACATTATCAATAAAATATTATAAAATATTTAATAATAAAAATAAACAAAAAAATAATATCTAGGGGTAGCTTAGTTGGTTGGAGTTTGAATCCAAAGATCGTTTGATATTGAGGTTGGAGGTTCAATTCTCATGAATCCAACTCTCTAGATCCTTCAAGGTTAGGCTCCCAAAACTAGAGTCGATAGGGCGAGGCCCCTTCGGGTGGGCCCCCTAGAATTATTATTGTGGATGTAGCAAGCCCCGACCTCTATTATCGAGGTTGTGAACTACGTGAAAAAATAAATAAATAAACTAATTTTAAAAAAAAACATTGTAAAAGTAAAATATGAGCTGCATGCGGCAATGTACGTGACAGGGCATGAAAATAGAATTTGCAAATGCAGAAGGTGGAAAGTGAAGTGTTACAAGAACTATCATTCACATTTGCATCTATTTGCAAGCCACATGAAGATATGTGGCATAGTCTGTGACAATAGCAAGGAGGACTGTGCAAATATGGTCATAAAACATAAGCCATGGAAAAATTGTCACTTGTATGAAATGAACAAATTGCCACATAAAAACTCACAAGTCAAAAACCATGGCAAAACTCATCATGTTACAATCACATGTTGACCAAGTAATCAACCAAAACTCTAGGTACAAAGAAGACAATAACAAATTCAATGAAGGGTGCTTTCCTATAAAAGCATCCTAAAGGATATGCATAAGAAACTATAATTTTATTGGTGTAATAGTCCCTTATCAATCCATCTCTTATTATTTGGATCCAATAAAGTGTTTTTACTAATTGATCTTTAATGTTACAGCTTCGCTTGAATTTGGTTTTCTATGCTTAACTATGGTTAATTAAGCATTGACTATACTCAACTTTGGTTGTCTATGGTTGTCTTCAACGAAATGCAACATAAATAAATTTCAAGAACAATAATTGAAGAGGTCGATCTAAATATTATGTAACATTGCGACATTATAGTTAACTTCAAGATTATGTCACATTGCAGCATTAAGAGGATGACTTCAATATTATGTAACATTGCAACATCATTATGATTGAATTCAATATTGTCTCATTGTAACAATAAGAGGTTGACTTCAATATTATGTTATATTGTGACATTAATAAGTTTACTTCAATATTGTGTAATATTGTGACATTAAGAGGTTGAGTTTGATATTGTGATACTACAAAATTGATTTCAATATTATTTCATACTATGACATTATGAATAACATGAATATTATGTTGCATTGTGGCATCAAAGCTTGACGTCAATGTTATATAATAGTGTGACCTTATGAGGTTGACTTCAATATCATGTCATTAAAAGTAGTCATTATAAAATATATATTTGGATATTCATTATGCAAATAGTTCACCATTTAATATAATATTAAAGTAGGTTAAACTATTTTTTAAGTTCCCTGTGATGCTAGCATATAGTTACTTTAAACACGTCATTAAAAAAGACAAAACATTTGTCATTAACTACCACATGGTTAGTACAAAAATATTATTTATATCTATCATACAAATGTTAAACATAAAAAAGTCCAATGGAAGCATATCAATTGTCATTGAGAACAACCTAACAAAATATAATGGTTGTCGAATAAAATACCTTCTTTATGTTGTGAAAAAGATGTTGTCGTTGAGTGTGACATGAAGGAATGTCAAATGCTTATCTCTAAATTATTAGGATGTTGACAAGCCAGTGGAGATTGCACATGATATAAATAAACGGAAAGACAACTCTAAGTCCTTGAATATTAGGATGTGAACTGATAGTCTATATCTATGACCACCTCACCGGTAGTTTAGATGCCCCCAAGGATATCAATCTTCTTTATATTCTTACAATCAATTACCTCCATTCCATACATGATGCTCATCATGGTAGAGAGGTGTTGGATTTCAATATATATTTGGGCATCAACAATTAGGTCAAGTTCGCTTGGAAAAGGGCCTACATGATATAGCCAAACATGAGCATAGTGTATAATGTATCCAATCCCACGAGCTAGACTTTGATTCCTTTATAAATCCAAAAAAACAATAAAATGATGTTGTGATAGATAATTTTCCTACACAATTGAATCAAACCCTAGCATCCTAAAAAAACAAAAATTCCATAAATTAGCACTCATAATAAGCATAATAACTCTAACCTCTTAAAAAACCAAAAATTCTATAAATTAACACTCATAATAAGCATAATAAAGATATATATTACCTATTTTATTTTAGAAAATGCATTGATCATACTTAATGATGTGTCTTATTTAGTCCATAGTCTATGTTTCATAAAAAAAATTAGCAATGCCAACATATTAGAACCTTGGTAGTTTGTTGGAACAACTAGCACAATATTAGGATGTATTTGGCAATTGGTTTTTGCCTATGACGGGAAAACGATTTAGGCCCTTTATTGGGAAATGACTTATAAGCCGGCGTCATCTAAGAGCACACAATTTTGAATTTTCTAATAGGTAACTAGAAAAGAAAGCATTGGAATCATTGCTTAACATTGTCAACTTATGAAAATATATTATGAAATTAATAAAACATTAAGTAACAAGATGTTATATTAGTTGTATAAACTCCAGATCATTTTAGGCCAACAAATCGTTACCCAAGTCCTTTAAACTACATGATATTTAGAATAACTTGAAACAAATTTTCAATGACCAGAACAAATTATGGCATTGAACATGATTTGTTCATAGAAATTGTACTGTCAAATAACTGAAGAACCTGACTTAAGAAAGAACGTCCATAAAAATTGAAAACAAAGTAATATATTTGGCAGGATATGCTTGCATTGCAGTAGTCACCCATACATGAGTGCATCTCTGGTATTGGGAGGAACAAAACTTGAAAAGAAAAATGCTTCTGCGACTCCATGAAATACTCACCCGAGCCAAGAGACAGCAGATTCCAACGTGGCGACCATCTGCGTCAGGCCTTGTGTGTTGGCTCGCTTCTGCCACTTCTGTCTCTGCCTGCCCATTGTGGCCACGTTAGGACCTACCAATGTTGGCGTTACTGCCATTGCAATCATTCGCTGGAATTTTACTATCTAAAACAATGTCGTGTAGCAGCCCTCTCGCATCTGAAACATCGCCTTTTCCTTGAGTTCAATCTGTGCAACTCCAGCTACATTCTTTGCCAGGCATAATAAGGACGTGTAAGGGCGACAAGAAGGGATGGATCAAGGACATATAAAAGTCTAAACCCTCACTCCAAACTTCGAGGCTGACATCCATAAATCAATAAAAGTTTTACTTTGCCAACTTGTAAAATTGATTTTTTTGGATTTCATGCTATTAAGCTAATGTGTGGAAAATAGATCCAGGGTGTCATGACATAATAAAACATTAAAAACTTGAAAACATTTAAAAAAATTAAAATTAAAATCAAATCAAATATTAAGAAAACAAAATACATGAGTAAAGAAAGAGGTACTACTAATAGCACAGCCTTTCGATCTAGGGTTTGCTTTTAAGTTTTTTTCATAAGATAATGATAATTTAAGGCCGTGGTTGCAAAAGGTTATAATTTTAACCTTTTGCAACTCACTGAAATAGAGGTAAAAACAACCACTAAATGCAACCTCAAAAACATAAGAACTCTAGAGCATTTTGGCCAAATTAGTAAATGTATTCTGCTATATATGTAAGAGTTAGAGTGGAATTGTCTACTTGTACTCTTTTTCATTTGTAATGTAGTCTTTTTCATTTGTAATTACTCCCTTTGTCTTGAGTACTAGTAATTGCTCCATCTCGAGCACTAATTTTGTTTTTGAGGAATTTCAAGGGAAAACTAGGGTTAAGGTTTTATCCCAACGAGAAAAAGAAAACTAAGGTTTGGGATAATCCCTAGAGAAGCAAAGGTAACACTTTCTTGTGCTCTTGTGGGAGTAGAAAACTATGGTTTTGTGGCATTTGAAACCTTAGTGCTATTTGGTGTGCTTGTGGAAAAGAAATAAGATGTTCTTGTACACTTGTTGAATAATGTAGATTCCAAGGAGAACTTGGTGTCGACGTCAGCTTGTTAAATATATATGGTGATGTGACCAACTATGGTTAGAATGATTCCTAGTTAGGAGTTGGTGGGTAGTGTTTCCTGATAGTTTTCCTAGTTATGGTTTTGAGCTTTACTTGTACCAAGTTATGATAAGTCATCATTATGTACATGTACCTTGCCTTTTGTATATATTTTAAGTGATCTAGCTATCCAAATTTTATGTACTTCATATTTGCTTTTCAGCTAATGGTATCCTTTTTTAGATAGATTCTAGCACTAGTTGTGCAAGTTGATTAGACATAACTTTGAATTGGCCAAGTGATTTAAGTACTGGATTTAATGTTGTTATAACGTCCTATATTAAGATATTTCAAATCCATTATATGCTTGGAAAAATGTGCCCTAAGAGCTATAGCATTGTGGTATTAAAGTACACTTGTTGGTAATTATTTTCTTGGGATGCCTTATGAAATTGGGTTGAAGAGAAGTGAATTATTGTTGTTGTAAATTCATACTTCAAATTCAACCCCTGGGTTGAAAGATACATGAAATATTTTTGAGAGAGCTCGAGGTTGAAGTGAAATTTAGGAATTTGAATTGAACTGCAATTTTCCAAAGAATTACTAAGTGATGCTCTGAATTTACTCATCCACCTACATAATTACAACCCTAAAATTCCTAGACCTCTTCTTTGCACCCTCCACTTTTCCAATGGCTGATTAGATTAATTAGTATTAGAACCATGTCACATTTTAATGACTATTTGGACTATATTTGCATAGAAGCAAATTTACCCTAAAATTCATTTGGGTCACTTTCACATAATCATGCTCATACCCAAATCGCTCTTAATTAACATCCCTCTCCTTTAGACAATTCTAATAGTGATTTTAATTTTTGCACTTATAAATGAAATATTATAAAAGAAACATGAAGATGTTTGACTCAATTTTCTCAAATGATGCATCTAAACCCTCATTTGACTAGTGTCCAATTTCCTTATTTATAGAAATCATTTAAGCACTAATAAGTATTATTTATAATTTCACAAATGATTTGGATAAATTAATATCATTCTTCTATTAATTTCACTCTAAAATAGCAACGAGGTTCTCTTGATATAGTCATTGTATTATTGCCTAGAGCATTCAATAACAAGGCATCCTTGTTGCCACTACTTTATGCACACTGTGATAAGAGACTCTTGCTTGATTCTTGTCATTAACTATGTCAACTTGCATCCCTATACATCATAGTTTTTTTGTGTTTGAATTGGCAATTATCATGTTTACTGATATTACCCCATTGGGATAGAAAGTATGAGTAGCACTGTATGATTGACATCAAATGAGTGAAGCCTACATGACTATTACCAAACAAGTGACTTGCATGGCCTGCATAACCGTTACCATGACCATTACCAAACAAGTGGCTTGCATGATGACACCATTATCACAAGTATTTCCATACCAAAAAAAAAATGGCATCTTGGGAGTGACGACATATAAATTAGTGTATATACTTTCTCACTTTGTACAAGTTATGGTGATGATTCTAGAAGGAATGTGGAACCAAGGATTATTGAGTTGAGACCATGTGGGACTTTTGTTGCATGGGTAATGGGTATAAATGCCTAGACATGGGAGGCTTGATGATGGGCATGTTTCATCTTCACTTAAGGTTCCCAATATGACGAATGATCATTAATTACTCGTAAGAGTCCAAGGAGGTTGCATTGCATGCAAGCCAAGGATAATTTTAGGGGCGAAATTTATCCCATGGGCTATTTTCCATGTTTTTCTTCATAAAAAACATTCACCAATTTGCATTTTTTGAAGCTCTATTTCGCTCAATTTTGATGGGGTAAATTTTTTCACCTTAAAAATCATCAAATTATTATATAAACAATATAAAATCCTTAGAAATTGAAATTTTTTTAGAAAAATATTGTCAAATATTTTATAGTTGATGTTTCAAGAATTGGTAAGATTCGCCAACATTTATACACTTTTAAATAATTATGGTTCCTTATCCTGATGCAAGCCAATACGTTTCTATAAAAATATACATGTATATGGCTTTGGCTTAACGGTAAGCATAACTGTATAAGATTTCTTCTTCACAAATGCACCCAGTACCACAAAATAATCCATTGTTTCATATTACTTCTGGCCAGATTTTTCTCATTGTTATACCAATAGAGAAGTCTAACGACAATTGCCAAGCAACAGAATGCATTCATAATTTTCTAACGACAATTGCCATGCAACATAATGCATTCATAATTTTCCAATTACGCTAGGTTGAACTCAAATGCTAACTAGATGATAAAGTATAATAATCACCAAGGAATTTTTCGAACAGGAACTTGAAAAGCAAATACCAGACTTTTCTCCAAAAGTAGGGAAAACTTGATACGGGTTTACCAAATGTAAAATGCATCATCAGAAATAATGGCATCATGCAATGTATAATTCCAGACAGTTTGTAACACGGGCCATAGGTAGCTTTACAGTAACAAGGCAATAGATTCGACTGGCATGGCATTGCTCTCAAAATAACTTATTTATGTACATAATGTCGAGGAATAGGCTCTTAATCATTATCTCAAGAAAGAAGGAGAAGACCAACAATAGTAACAAAGTCAAAAGAACAAATATTGGAGCAGAGAAAAGGCATAAGGCATATGAAGGTGATATAAAAACGTTTTGTAATGCCTTTAAACTATAATCATCATCATAAACTCCATCGGTATACCGAAAACTATATTGTAATTACATAATAAATTGTTAAGAGCTTCCTCATTTGATTGATAGTAGAGTACGCCATAAAACCTTTGAGGAAGCACTCAATATAGTGCCTTTAGTAGGTAGAATGATCCTATGCCATTAAGAGCAGTTGTGACTGAAAAGTCTTTTGTAAACGTCTAGACTCTAGCATTTCCTTTGTACGGGTGTATTGTTCAGTGTAATGTGTACAATGACATCTTATTAAGAATTGGATATAGATTATAGACTGTTTTGTGTCAACGATGATACCTACCATACTTATTTGTCACTTTTCCATTATAATAGGAAAGGGAATTACATTCATCTGGTCAGACATCCCACATAATAACAGAGAAAAACAGAGATTTTAACATGGTTAAATTAAATTCAATAACAAAATAATAGCAAGCAGAGGGGAAATATTAAATATAAACCCGTGGGGTTGACCTTCATATACTTAAGTAAGATTCAAGTTTTTTAGTGCAGTACTGTATTTTGAATCTGTTTGTACACTCGAAGGAAAAAATTTGAATCTGCACAATTCCAGTCATTTTTTGGTCGGGGACAATAAATTATTAAATACTCCTTCAAAGAAAATATGTTACACTATACAAATCATCAATACATGATTTGACAATGGAAGCAGATAAAAGTAGATAGAATGAGTTTTCTAGGTCGTTATCTGAACTATGTAAATCCAAGATTTTGTATTTTCACATATTCTCCAAGGGAATGGACATATTCTCATGAGTGATTCTAAAAATGGCATTCAATGTTAGACCGTCTAAATATTGACAGCTTAGGATGATGAATGTCGTCTTATCCTTGAATTTCTGGAATCCTGCATTTGAGATTGCTTTGAAGGTGTGCCCAGACCTCTTGAATTGCTACGAGTAAAGAGATTGATTTTGCTAAATTTCTTTGAGAATGAGCTCATAAACTTGTTAGAGCCAGACTTTTCCATGTCTTTCTTCATACAAACATGCTCCTTCTCAAGGTCATTCAATCTCATTCTCATCCGGGCTATCTCAAGTTTGAGCTCCCTATTTTCACGTCTTAAAGATGCATAATTATCTTTAGGAGACATTGCAGCACTGAGAACACCACTGCTTACCCTCTGAGATTGATATACAGTTGTGGGCTCTCCATCTGCATGAGAACCAGCCAATGCATTTCTTAGACGTAACTGTTCAAAGTAAAGCACCTGAACCACAGCTTGGACAGGAAGGCGCTCATTCTGTGCAGCATGTGCACAAGCTTCTTGTGAAAGCTTTTGATAATCAATTAGTTTGCAGAGTTTCTTACGCTCCATATCTGTCAATCCTGGATGTGCCTAGAACATAGTTGCAAGAGGTAATTATAATTCAGTAGAAACATGTCGCAAACTGTTAGTGTACGTCGCCAATTTTCAACATCCTTGTCCTTTGATCATATACAAAAAGAAGTCATTTATAAAGAACAATGTAGTCAATCTGGAAAAGTGATAGAGAGGATTCTGAAAAACAAAAGTTGCGTACTGAAACAAGAAACATAACATTACCTTCAAGTAAATATCAATGGCTCTATATAAACCATCATCCACAACACGTGCATAATCTGGCAAAAGTTCTGCAATAGCTATGAACTTTGACAGCTTGAGGTTAGTATCTGGTGCTATCTCTGCAAGGTAGCCATCTATTAACTTTGCAACTTTTATTATTGCAGTCTGAGATGGAGAACCCAGACCATCAGATTCATATGCAGAATGGGAGTCCATGTGATCTTGGTTGTCATCTTGTTGCAAAAAGTTAACCAGTATTCGATGAACTATGTCAACATCAAATAGTGTGTCCCCTGTATGCAAGAAGGATGGGATGAGAAGATCATCGAGAATTGCAAAATCCAGTTGTAAGCCAATCCTTCTCTCAAGATCAAGTCTGCAAGCAACAGTTGTGTCAAGCATTACCGCAGTCCGCAGCAAGCCAAAAAGAAAGCTTATAGGCACTGTATTCTTCTCTGAAGGTAAGAGGCTCACAATAGTCTCCACAAGTATTCTTTGTTCATGCTCCATAGCAGCAGCAGCATTTATCTTTGACCTTGTGGTTGCATCCCATACACTTTGCTTCTTGCTCAATCCTTTCAGAGAATGCTGAGCATAATGCATAAGTGATGCTCCAATGCTCTCATGCCGCACACCTCTAGATTTCATCGCTGTTATAACTCGCTGATACAAGCCAATAGGAAGAACAGACAGATCTTCAACCCACCAATCACCAGAATTCTTTGGCTGGCCATTACTATGAAGCCGACCTGAACTGCTGTAGTCTAACCGTGAAAAACTTGATGCAATTTGTTCCCTACAAGCCTTTGATGCGATTGCATCAATACATCTGCTGACAATTTTTAATTCCTCTGTGAGGGGAAGCAGATTATCACAATTTTGTAACACTTCTAAGGATTTTTCAAGACTTTGGCTCACAATTTCTTCCATATATACTTCAGTTCGTGATACGAGGTTTTCTTCAGCATATTCTTCAGTCATCTCAAGGTATTCGGCTGCACAACAGAGTGGAGCCACATTTGATGTGGTGATCTCAAAATTGATGCCATAACAAAACTTTGCAGTGAGTTCAAATGTCTCCGCACCACCAGGTAAACCAGGAAACTCCAGTTTAGAAACATCTGAATCTCTTCCATCTGCTACTAGTTTCCTGATCCGCCCACTTCGTGATACGAGAGGGAACTAAACCAAATAAAAACACCCAATAGTAAAAAATAGTGTTAAAACAAAAATAACTTCATCCTACCGACTATCATTAGAAATCATATCAAAAGATTAATGATCCTTCTGAAATTGAACATAAATCTAGGATAAATACAGTGTGCTGAAAAATCAAGCGGAAACTTTCACGGTACCATTATAATCTGAATCATGAACCTATCATGGAACGAGGTTTAATATCTCAACATTAGGGTCACAATCCTGATAGTAATAATTGGTAAATAATTAACAGTCTCAGAAAGCAAAGTGATATTCTTATAAACAACTTATGGTTATCATACAAGCATGGAAGAACAGGTTTTACTTTTTTTTTGAAAGTGATGCTTCCTTGTTACAAAGAAAGAATTACCAACTGTCCACCTTAAACAGACTCAGCTTGCCTAGGATGAGTCAACTTTCAGGAAATGGTTATAGTTACATTTGGGTAAGATGCCAAAACCAAATCCTATTCCACCAAATCAGCCAGAATTTGTACCTGGCTGCAACCATAGTGCCAAGACATAGGCATGGAACTAGAAAAGCCAAAATCTCAAACCAGAACAAAACCAGGAAGAAAACTGGCAAAAAAAAAACAGTAGACTAAAAGATACAAAAAGTTTTCAATTTTTAATAAAAAAATTATATATTCATGTACATAAATGTAAATCCAAACCATTAGACACCAAATATCCAATGTTTGCTCAGATATTTGGTGAATATAGCAAAATGGAACCAGGTGTGATACATATCTGAACCAACATCCATAAACATTGAGGCTTTAAATGGCCTCTAGACTCTAAAAAACTCATAATACAACAAGCAACTATAACATATCATCAAAATAATCCCCTAGACCACAACAGCAAAGATGAACGTCCTTCACACAAGATAAGATGAGATAGTCTGCCTACCACTAGAAGGCAGAATCTCTAAAGGCTAGGCAGACCAATGGCTAGATGGCTCTTGTATCCCTCATCATCACAAAGCAATCACACAAGCATTTATAGTGCTAAAATCCTACAATCCCCCAAACCACAAGAATTAGAAGGTCACAGTTGCACTGTTTTATTTCATATAGTGATGAAACGTTGAAATACTGAAAAACTGTTAAGTCTGCTGAAACTGGAAAAACACCTCACTTCTACTTTCTCCATGTGAGGACATAGGAATCTGAGACCGTTACCAAACATCTTGAAATGAGAGTACCACTCTTAAGTTTTAACTTTTAATGTTCAAAATCCAGTTAATGTTGATATTTACCTTATAAGTTATTGCATATATCATTTCAAATAGTAGCAGTTAAATAGGAAATCAAAAGAGAAAGATTCTCCTGACCTGACAAGCAAATAGAAGTGCAGGCATCATTAAATAACCTTGCAATATAGTTTTGATGAGAGAAAATGCTTTTTTTCCTTTTTAGAAGTGTTTTCTAGCACCAACAAAGTTGTGGGTTGAACCTGTTCAGAGCTATCAGAACCACCAATTTGACCAGTTCGGCCAGTTCTTGGCCAAACCAGCATGTTTGACCAAGTTTGGCTGGTTCTTGGCCAAACCAGCCAGTTTGACCAGTTTGATTTAATTTCAGAAATACACTAGGTTTCACTGAAAACAGTATGAAGTTGTCAGATTAAGAACCAGACTGTTCCAATAACTATGTACTGGGGAACCCCTCCTAAATCGGAACCCTGCTGGGTGGCAAACCATCATCCTCACCAGCGAAATAACACCCCATTGGCTCAAGAACTTGTTGTAATATTTTAGCAAGCAAAAGGTGAAAAATCAATCCTTCAAGAAGAAAATAACAAGCTCAAGTTACCAAGCACTTGAGACAAGCAACAAAAAAACAAGTTAAAAAACAGTCATATAAAAAATACAAATTGCCATGAAAAATGTTCCAAGAAAAACTTACATATAAGCTTGATGATGTGGGCAAAATTACTTTATCAATGAGGTCACTGATTCAGCTAGGATTATCACAAACTCAATGCGAAAAACCTGAATATCCAAAATAGATATGCAAGTATAAAAGAATCCATACGGATAAATATATATATGAGAAAAGTATGTGCCGTATAGATACAAATCCTAAGGGCACTTATAGAAATTGTTCATGAAGGGATGTGTCCCTTAGTTAACTATTATTTTTTATTACTATTAATATTTATAATTTTATATATATTATGTATCCTACATTGCCTTCCCCTTAAAAATGCTTTGTCCTCGAAGCATAATTATTAAAAACTTCCCTTAACTCTTGTTTTGGTTTGCAACATCTTCTCAAAACCTTCGGTGCTTGTAATTGTAACACTTGACGAAATAAGATGATATGATTAAAACATTCCCAAGTGAAATTGTTGCATCGACTGTGAATCGATCCACCCCAAGTTGATCTTTACTAGATTTTTTTGTTGATCTATTGTTTGGACTCTGGTTTTCGGCTTCCACACAAGTTGTTGATTTTGTCTCTCTTCTTTTTCACATTTGTAGTTCGTATGTTTGAAAGAAAAATATTATTTATATATCTTTTGATCTTTTCATTGATGGAGTTTTCACAGGAGTTCATGTTGGAGTTTTCACAAGAATTCTGTATATATCTTTTGATCTTGTCATTGTCCATATCAATTCTTGTGATTTGGATGACAATAAGGCATCTTATTTTTTTGTGGTTGTTCCTTGGAACCGTCTTCTCTTGATGTTTGTAGTGATTTGTCCATATAAGCATTCTTCTGAATTTGAGCACCGACTAACTCTATATCAGTTCCCTTTTATTGTGTCTAAATTTGAGCGTCCGATAACTTCTCTATTGGGTCTGTCATTGTTTCTTTGTCAACTAATGATCATTTGCGACCTAACTCTTCTTGTAAAGATTTATTATCATGCTTTAGCTTTTTAATTTGAAGTAAGTCCTAATTATGTCGCCTTAAACTTAAGAATTCTTCCTTATTATCTGACTTGTCTTTGTTTTTTTATTATAGATTCTCTATTTTGTTGTAATCTTTTAATTTGATCAAGCAATCTCTGATTAAGGTTCCTTATGCGAGAGTTGTGTTCATTTTTTTCGGATAATTTCTTTTCGAGACATTCATTTTCTTGTTCTAATTTTTTATGTCTTGTTTTTTTGCTTTCGACTTCCTGATATTTGCTAGTAAATTTTGACTGATGTTTTAATCGTGATTGTATTCATCCTTCACTGATAATTTTGTCTCAAGGTCTTGATTAGCTTGTTCTAACTTTTGATTTTGATTTTTTAGGTGACGATTCTCTTTCTCTTTCTCAATGATGACCTTGTCACATTCTTTCTTGAGATCTTGAAAAATATTGACATTGTTATCACTCAAAATGAACTTCTCAAAAATTTATCTTGATGATTTGGCATCAACAATTTGTGGATACATTAGCTGTTAATTTGGTTTCAACATGAGTGCTTTAGCTAAAGTTAACACATGGTTGTCAATCTTTATTCTCGAACTTAAAGATTGCACAATTTTTTTGCACTGGATTCGTTACACCTCATATTGTATGAGGTTTTGCATTGGGTTTCCATCCTGTACATTGGGAGGCTGGAGCATCTTCATGGAGCTTGGGGGATCTCCATCTTCATGCAATTTCTTCACTTCTTCAGAATGGATATTTGATAAAGATTTTTGGTGGAGGGAACTTATTTATCTCGGTCAATGGTCATGTTGATAGTCATTCTATGATGGGATGCTTCTTTCATGTGGTTTTTCATTCTTCTTGATATATGGATGCTTCCCAATGACTCTATATGACGATGTCATATACTAGGAAGAGGGTGTCTACATTGTCCCTTTTGATTCAATGTGTGGTGGGGACACACTTGACTCTAGATGGAGTTAACACTTTTCTAATGTCTCATTTTCCTTTGGTGTTGATGTCTTGTGGTAGTGCACTTTGCCTTCCCTAGGTGATATGACTTGATGTTGTCACATTTTCTTAGCATTGCCTACAAGAGGTGTAATGAATGATGTCCATACCCTAGTGATGTAATCTATCCCAAGTTTGACCTTGAAAAGATGGGTACCACACATATTCTGATAATCAATCCTTTTCCTAAGATTTGATGGAGTTTGTCTTGTCTAAGGTTGTGATTACTCCATTATGTTATCATTGTTTGACTTGTCTTATGGAGTTGGTTACATGAATGATGAGAGCATTGTTATATTGTTTCCTTGAGAATAAGGATATGTCTAAATAACTCCAAGCCTAAATAATCATTTATGCTTACAAAAAGCTAAGGATCTAGGAAAACAATTATATTTTATTGTAAGAGAGAGATGAAGCTCAACCTTATTTAAAGAGTATCTCTCATTCATTTTCATGGTTGCATTTGGGAATTTCTGAAGAAATTTGATAAACAAACACAAAACCTTATATAGGACTTTTATCAAACACTTGACTGCAAATCTGATTTATAGCTTGTCTGAACTAAAATTCATGAAATGAATTTGTCTCATAGTTTTAAGTATAAACACCAATGAACTCAAGTCTCAACTTCAATCTGAACATAAATGTGACAACACAGAAATTTAGAGCCAAGCCCGAGGCAAAACCTCACCAGAGGAAAACCCAGAGAAAGAATTTTATTTGCAAGAAAAATCAGAAATTCAACAATTCAGAATTTCTTCAGCAACATCAAAACAATTTCAAAAACCCTCATCTGCAAATCTGCATTGAAAAACGTGCCAAAAATACTCAGAGTCAATCCACACGTGCGAACTGTACACAGCAGTTTTCTCGAGATTTGTTCCAAGTACGGGCTGTACGGACTGTACAGATTCTGCCCAGCATTAAACGCAAAAAATTCTGTCTCGAAATTCATGCCTGCAATTTGCCTCTATTTCTGTGCGTCTACGGTCTGCAATAATGACTGTAGGGTCCAATGAATGCTACAGATGTCTTGGGAATCATGCCTTCAGTTTGATGATCAGTCTCTCTCATAAATCAGAAATTTCCTTCAAGAAATTTATTTCTCTCTCTCTCTCTTGTCTTCTTCTTCTTCTGATGTGTTGTCTCTCTCTTTTCCCTATTCTTTTATAATTTATCTCACCCAAAGTAACCCTAACTAACTCAACCAACTTAATCAAAGGATGAGATTAGCTTTATCTGAGGGCTCTCATTTAATGCACATATTCACTCTATTAAATACATTAAATGCACTTTTTGGGTCTCACAACTTAAAGTCACTTTAAGTTTATAAAGTACAAAAGTCACTTTAATAATATAAAACACACTTTACATTAAAAAATTCACTAGGAAAAATACAATTAATGTCCCCCCCATGTGACATCAAAATCATGGGGAAGGACCAACTGAGTTATACAAACTAACAATTTCTTCCCTAGAGCTTGTGTTGAATATCTCAAAGATGTTGGAATATTTTTTTCTCCTCTTGTGGCATTATTGCTCGGCTAGAAATTTTTGCAATAGATGTGTTGAAGGGCTAAAGCAATACATAACATAATTCCTCATAAAGAATAAAGTTCCATTTCCTAAGAAGAAAAAGTTTGCCACTCATTCCTCTTTCATGTATCTTCATATTTAATATTGGAAATGTTTAATGTGTATCTCATATCCTAGTCAAGATTTAGGTACCATGCAATTTATTCCTTCGATAAATACAACATGTTCAGAATTTCTCCATAAAATTATGGTCTTTCACAATCATTTTCTGCATAGTGCGCAGGACGATAGATGTGATTGTAGTTTCTTTATGTGGACTACTTTCACTCTTGATCTCATGGCACTTTGTTTCTAGGTAGTTGATTCTTGACTCCATATGTCCAAAGGACTTGACACTAGTCTTGATGCTCCCATCATTCACTTAGAACCTATACTACCACTTGTTTTGCTAAAGCTACTCTCCCATTTCACCTTGAGCCCAATGTATAAGCTTTAGCGATCCTATGTTGGAGGAGAGCCTACCAAAAGTGCAGAAGAGGGTTGGTGAGGTGATAGTGATCTCGCGCTTCGCTGTTCACAGCTTAGCATTGCTTTTTTGGACTTTAATCTCTCTTACTAGTTTGCACTATAAAAAGATCTAGATAACAATTTTGAAATTTTCTTTAAAGATCATGCTACACTCATATCAGTACATATTTTCGACATTTCCTTGAGTTTAGCAAGTTTCCCATTCATACATGTGACATCAAATACCTAGAAAGCATTGGGAAGGAGAGAGCTTCAAAAGGATACTTTCAGATTTTGGGATGGGCCATTTAAGGAAACTATCTATTTTTCGAAAGTTCATATTTTGGAAATCAATCACATTTATGGATACCTTTTATGGAGAACATGTGCTCAAATTTGGTGATGATCGGGTGAAGTTGATTTTTAGGGTTTATTTTTAGAAAATGTCATGCATGGGCAAGGTTGTATCGTGATGCAATGGAAAACCCATAAATCTTGGGTGATTTCAAGTAAATGCAAAATTACGTCAAATCAGGGTTCAATCCTAAAAATAGCAGGGAGCTAGAGAATAGTTTTCAAGCCATGGAGATAGTTTTCAATTTTTACACGACTTTGAGCACTTTCTTATATTTGGATCAAAATCTATTTTGGCAAGAGATCAAAACCTTGGTCTATCTTTGGCATGTGCTTTCCCAGGATGTTTTTCTTTGATTATTTTTGGACCCTATCTTAAGTGTTTCTTTAAAGCTTTGATCGAGATATATTTCACAAATTTGAACACCAAGCTTGGGCATGCTTTTGCGCTTTTTCTAGAGATCATGCATGCATAAATGATAATTAAGGTTAATGAGGTGCTCACTTGAGTGCATGAGTATGTCTTTTTCTGGCATTGACTTGTTCTATTTACCAATCAAGATAGGTGCCTTGGCTAGCTTTATTTGAATGCTATTATAAGGACCTAATCTTCCTATTTTCGTAGCACAAGGTAAGTGCTTTCTCTCGAGTTATTCCAATGCTTCCCTTGTGCTATCTTCCTCCAAGTTGTGTGCTTGGTTTGAGGAGGCCTTTAACCTTCTAGTTTGATTTTTATCTTGTTATGATCCTAGATAGAGTGGGTGCTTCCTCAAGAGGTATGTTTGGTGGTTATGGAGTCTTATTTTGAGCATCAAATAGAGTATATTTCATGTATTTTTCCTCCTATCTTCTTTCTTAACCATTCTAGACCACGTTAAGCACCCTACTTGCAAATATGTCTGGCAAAATCCACTTAAAAATTTACCTTTAATGGCTGTAAGGTTGTCCTTACAGACTTCCACTTCTTCTTTTGGGGGGAGGAGGTAGAGTTCACCACAAACTATACTTACTTGGGAGTATAGTTTTCAAGGCCTAGATTTGGGTTAAGGAAGGCTCTCCAACACCAAATCAACAAGGGTTTTGATCCATTGATATCATTAAGTGACAATGTTTCCAAACCACTTTTAGGACATTTCATCCAAGATGGATCTCATGGACTATTATCATTTGAACCATGGTTATTCATAGTTCTAAGGTGTGGGGGGTTAGCTTTCTAGAGCTAGATTGCGCCAAGATGGAGAGTGTACAAACTCTCATGCTTCATCGTTTCAACATAAGCAAGAGGCCTATACCCCATGCCAATGTCTCGGTAGAGTTTGTAGCCCACCCTTTCTGGATCAAGGATCAAGACCATTTTCAGAGTGGTCTTGTTATTGCATCGTATCCAGTTTTGTTGACTTGGCTACTAGTAGGGACCACTACTGATACGTTGCTTATTGCTCCTTAGAGGGGCCCTAATCTCAAGAAAACTTATGGGATAGATTCACGATTGTTGGTTTTCGGAGGTCTCGGGCGTCTCCAATTAGTTAGCATCTCGATCGACAACCTCCCTCCATTCAAGGATTCTTTGAGAGCCCCTGGGAATATCCTACCAAATAAGGAGGAGATGAACAACATTATCACAGATGACATATACAAACAATACATCCAGGTCACATGACTCACTCACCGGAAATTTTGAAGCCCAAGACGGTCTTCTAAGCTAACCACTTCCTAGAGCTAAAAGACAAGCTCATTGTTAGACCCCCCTACACGCTACGATATTGGATGCACAGGCTGAGTATCCCATTGGATGCACACACACAGTATCCCATTGGGCCAATTTCGAGTGGGTTATAACAAGCTTCCGATAGAGACCAAACATCAAATCCCATGCGAGGACAAGATTTGTCAACTATGTCATGTACAGGATGTCAAGATAGAGGATTTTTAATGCACGATGTACTGTGTATTATGAGATATTGGGACAGTTCTATTGCCCCTTCAAGGAATCTCGAAACTCCCTCTCCATCTTCTTCCAGTACCAAAATCAGAGGTGCTTACTATTGTTTATGAGAGAGCCACTAGCTCTCTGATCTTCCACACTCGTGCCTTTCCCCCCCAATCGAACACTACTTAGACGATCACATCCTTTTTCACATTGCTCCCAATGGACAGGGACATCATGCTCAGGTGGACAACAATGACATTCAATCAAGGTCCAAATCTAGGAAACCCCACAAGGCCTCCAACCCGATTTCAAGAAGAAGCATTCAGAGTTGTTGATTGAAATCTCGAGAGAGGGGTCATCCTACTAGTAGGCACCACTTCATTTCCAAACAGTTACAAATTACAATACCCCCCCCCCCTCTAAAATAGAGAGACATTTAGTCAACCAATTCTTCTTCCAACTCCTCTAGATATTCATTTATCAAGAGTTATTTTCTTCGGCCTCAGATGCTAGGAATGATACCTACACAAAGATGGTCAACTCGTGGAGCAAGGTTCCTTCACCCTTTTCTTGTCACATGTCTAGCAGGCATTAATCTCCTCATACCCTCCCCCTAAGCATCCTTCCAAGAAGTTTTGGCATTCGACCCTGTTATCTCTTCAACTTGCATCTAAGTGGAAAAAATCTAAATCCACAAATGCAACCCAAGGGTAACTGAGATGGGTTACCTTGTCACCTCAGTAACTCCCTCTTCTACACTTTAGGTTGGCTCTTCTCCAACATAAGGGGGTATCCCTAAGATAGGATTGCTAAGACCATGACAAGGAAGGCTCAAGGTGATATGAAGAGATGACCTAGCAAAACATTTGTCTTTTTCATAGTATAGAAATAGGTGATGGAAGATAACGGACTAGTACCTTTCAAATATAGGGAAAATGGAGTCAAGGATCATCAATCTAAGAGAGTTATTTTGTGAATGGTTAAGGTAAACAAAGTTGATACACATGCCATAATTCACCTAACTTGTCGCTAAATAATGTTGAAATAACTTGGAGGGACCCTAAAAGGTGTCACACTCAAACAATGCTATGACAAGGTGCGTCTTACAATGAAGTGTTAAGCCAACAACAACCCTTAAAAAGATGATAGAAGTGAGATTACACATTCAAAAATAAGACATTTAAAGGGGAAAAGAGAGTAATTTTCCTCACATTAAACCCCTTCCACATAATAAATATACTCTTATTTTTGGCTTCTCAAGCATGGTCTTTGTAAGTACTCCAGCATACACCAACAACAATTAGAAACCCAAATATTTGCTTCACATTAAAAGAGATATCAACCCCAAAGATTTCCATAGGCCTTCCATTAGATATTCAACAAAGCTACAAGAGGAGAGAAATCCTCACAAATCAACCATGAAAATGAATGAGGAAAGGGCGACTCTTTATATAGCGTGTAGCTCAACTTGCTTTACAATATAATAATAGCTTCCTCTCCTATATCCATTATTTGCTCAACAAACTCTCCAAATATAGCATAAAATTGTTTAAATCCACTTTTCTATCCAAGTAAATCAATAAAATAATGTCGATTCATAACCAACTCCTGTTGTGAAGTCAACAAGGAATAAAATAATATGGTGGTTATGCAAAGTGTCTTCTCCAAGGTGGGATTCTCCTTCAAGGGAATGAAACAAGAGATACCTCCTCAAAAATGGGATGTGCAACTCATCTAGCAAAAGCTTATTCATAACTAACTCCTGTTGTGAAGTCAACAATGAATAAAATAATATGGTGGTTATGCAGAGTGTCCTCTCCAAAGTGGACATCTCCTTCAAGGGAATGAAACAAGAGATGCCTCCTCCAAGAGGAATGTGTGGTCAAACTATGGTGCAGTTTTTTAAACAACAGTTTTGAGATCGCTAAGTCCGTCAATACTTATCGGATTTTCTATTATAATCACTTTTTGGAAATCCCACGGCCACTTTGCATCTAATGGCATTGATCTCATGACAAACAAAGCCTAGGTCAAAATATATTTGTTTATAAGGTAACACACATCACCAAAAGTACCATGGTCCTTCAAGCTAGGATGTACCTTGGCTGCAATGTGCCTGAATGCAAAATGGCACACTACTGCTGCAAATACAGATATGAACTGGAAATGAACACAAAAATATGTTGGATGTAAGCTCAAAGTGAGAAAAATGGAGCTCAATATGACAGAAAAAATATAAGAAACACCTGTGCGAATCATCTAGCAAGAGTGCACCCTCCAAGAGGAATGTGTGGTCAAACTACGGTGCAGTTTTTAAAACAACAGTTTTGAGATCGCTAACTCCCTCAATACTAATCAGATTTTCTATTATAATCACTTTTTGGAAATCCCACAGCCACTTTGCATCTAATGGCATTGATCTCATGACAAACAAAGCCCTAGGTCAAAAAATATTTGTTTATAAGCTAACACACATCACCAAAGGTACCATGGTCCTTCAAGCTAGGATGTATCTTGGCTGCAATGTGCCTGAATGCAAAATGGCACACTACTGCTGCAAATACAGATATGAACTGGAAATGAGCACAAAAATATGTTGGACGTAAGCTCAAATTGAGACAAATGGAGCTCAATATGACAGAAAAAATATAAGAAACACTCACTGCATACACATGGATATAAGGTGGGGAGCACTTGCACACCCAAGGGCAGATTGCACCTACAAATCAAGCAGTTGGAAAAACTCCAATAGACCTCTATTGAGAGATAAAAGTAGTTGTCTATCATTTTTTATTTTCTGTAGCTGCAATGTACCTGAATGAAAGAATGGAACTGCTGCTGCAAATACAGAGGTGAAATGGAAATGAATGCAGAAATATACTGGAAACCAAGTCACACCTGGATTTGGGTCCAGTGATTATGAAGTTCAGCAAAAATGTGGCAGTGCAAAACTAGGTAATAAAATTCCACTTTAAGTTTGAGAAACTATATAATTTAAAATTTTCAAAAATTTTAAAATATATTAAATAAAATTCCATGCACTCATTAAACATACATGATAAAAATGGAAATCACATGCCAACATTAAACATATTTTTCAAAAAGACAATATCTTGCTAAAAATTTAGGGGTTTGGGTTAAATTTTATAAACTAGGAATTTGCTTTAGATTTTTCCTTGTAAAAAATGAATTAAAAAAAAAACACAGATTAAAGGTCAGCTTAAAATAAACTTCATTTAGGGTTGAACTTCATGGAATTTTAAACTTCAAACTGGAAATTTGTGGAACACGGTGACTAAGGTTGCAGATAAGCTCAAATAGAGACAATTAAAAGCTCAAATTGACTGGGAGAATAAACATTCATTACATGCACATAGATATATGGTTGGGGGCACTTGCAAACCAGAGATCAGATCGCACCTGCAAATTCAATAATTTGAGGAACTCCAATAGATCTCCATTGAGGAAAAAAAAGTAGTCTTCATTGATAAAGATAGATAGATAAGATATGATTATTTTATTAGTGTCCAACAAATGACCCCAAAAGTAGGTCAATGGGACTGTGTGGTACCAAGATAACAATACAAAGTGGGAGCCCAAAAGTAGCTCATAGGAAAGCTAAAAGCAGAACTCAAACCTAACACTAACTCCATAAATGGAGAGCCGGTCTCAGAGATAATATACAAAGAGTATGCGGGGAGCTGATCCAAGAAATGAAAATGTATAAAGGGAGTGGATCCAAGCGTTGTGATGCAAAAACAGTGAAACTGTCACTATCATGGGGCACTAAAGACACTGGAAACACTAGAAACACTAGAAACAATGGGAGTATCTCTCCTACCATCCAAGGTTGACTAAAGGAAGCTCAAAAGAGTATTATGTATGGAGGAAAACCTAGAAGAGGAACTGAAATGAGTGTGTCGTTGCCTAGAGGAAGCAGCCTGGTACCGCATCCTGGATGAAGCCGTCCGACTACCGGAATGGGGCCAAGAGTATCCCCGTCGCTAGTGTTGGACAGAGGTGGAGGTAGACTACCATGTCTTAACTGAACGGTCAAGATCAATGGCCCCATATATCTGTCTCTTGGTGCCCCTAGAGGATGGAACCACCGAAAAGAAGTGATACTCTGAGTGGAGACTGGTCTCGACTAAGAATGTCGCTACAAGATGGAGGGGTGAAACCAAAGACCTCTTGCAAGTATAAGGCCAGACATCTCTAATAGTGGTAACTGAAAAATCTAGTCAAAGTCTAAAGAGGTCCATAAATGGACAATGAAACCACCCACGGATCTCGTAGTAAATAGGACACCGAAAGATGAAGTGCTCCACGGTATGTCAACCTCTCAAAGGTGACATACCTGGGAAATCCTGTCTAACCAATCGAGCTGGTAATCTGTCTCTACCTAAAGACGATGAGAGCCCACTCTGAACTAGCCTAAAGGAATACAAAGAGCATATTCCCAATAGTGGAATGTGTATGGGGTCCAAACAATGAGACTGTCCCTCGAATCCAAGAAGTGTGTAGCGTAGAAGGCCATCTTGGGACGTAACCCCCCCGAGGTTTGATCCAAGTAATTGACACAAACTGTCAATAAATTTCATCTCTAATGATTATGTTCAACTCTTGCCTAGTACGTAGGAGGCAGCCAAGCGCTTCCAAGGAATACCTAAAGGTGGGAAGTCGGTCCATCACAATACCGACATATGCTAAAAGGTTGGCAACGCCCACAAACCAACATCTAAAGCGGCCTGGAGGGTTGGCTTAGGCAATGGCCTCAAAAGAGAGGCCAAGTACAGGTACCGACCACGCCCCTTTTCCGAGTTGGAAAATCCTTACAAAAATTATTACAAAAAACAAGGAAATCCTTTTTTTGCTAAAGAGGGAGTAAATCCCTAACTTGTGTCCCTAGTTATTTTTATGGGGTGATTAAGTTCTTTCTTTCTAATTAATCATAGACACACTAATTACCTATTTTAAGCCTTGTTTGACATAAGTGGCCTTTACAAAAACAAAACAAAAATATTCCAAATATTTGTGAATAAAATATTATTACAATATTATGAACGTACATACAAAATAGCTCATTTACATGACAAAAGAAAGTTGTGATAAGGCTTATAAGTTATAACTTGCCAACGCCCTTAGGAAGTTTCGTCCCCAACGCTTGAGGACACCAAATAGTAACTTGCATATGTCATCTTTTGTTTCCTTGGTCTTTGCATGGAGAAGATCATGTGCACCAAAACGCAGGATGGAAGATGTTAGAAAAATATTATGTGAGACCATTTGAAATGACACAATCTTAAATAGTGTTAATCATCAATAACTGGGTCAACGTGAAATTCACTCTAGCATAAAAATGCTTGAAGGGATCTTCTCATCCCAATCATGGTTCAGGGATTTTGTCAAACAGTTTACCAGCAACTATATCAAGGATGTTGGAGATGAAGAGGAATGAAGATCTTGAATCTCGGCCACTTGTTCACAAGAAGCCTTGATAAATTTACATTCTTCTCATTCCAAGAAATGCATTGCTCTTCTAAATTAATCCAACAGTGTCCTTCACCTTTGTATTCTTCTTTTATCATTTTCATGTAACATTTTCTTCTGCTTCACTTCTCCATTCTTCTATAATCTTTTCTACTTCTCTATCAGAATTCCGCAATGTTCCCCCAAGTTTCCGGGATGGGAGGGCGCAGGAGCGGGCAAACACACATTTGGGACACGTGGACACCACCCCCAAATTTTAGTGAAATTCGAGGGGGCAGGGGGACGTCTCTAAAATTATTAAATTAAATAAAATATCAAAAATAATAATTCATTTGATGTATATTCATGATTGTGCAATGTAAGTACTAAATATATTGATTTTTCTAAGTAGTACCAAGTAGGGATAGTAAAAAGTGAAAATAATGGGAAAACACACAAAAAAATATTCTCAGGGGCATGGGGAGGGGGAAATGTTTCGCCAAGAGTCCCCAGGACACAGGAAACGTGGGAAACGCATCCCCGACCCTGTGGGACACGTCCCTGTGGAACACCTGAGAATTGTCCAAGTTCTTTCTCCAAATTTGTTCCACTAAATCCCTTATTTTTTTTTAGAACCTAGAACCATAGTGATGATTTGAAACCAATCCTTAAACAAGCAAACAAAAATTGTAAAAGCTTGCAAACTTCAGTTGAAAAGTTACAGCACTAGGATTTTCAGGCCCCAACTTGAAGTCTTTATAACTCTACAAAAACTGCTCTGAAAGAGATGAAAATTTACCTGAAGATTATTCACTTGATGCTCCTCTTTCAAACCCCTTCTGAATCATCTAAATTAGAGTTCTCATCAAAGAGTTATGCCTACCACAAGTTAGATTATTGTTTCTGCCTGCTAAAAAGGTAGTTCTGGAACATTGATTTTGGCAGGACATAATTTGTGTGAATATTAATCATAACAGCGTGCGAATTAAGAACAAAACAGTGCTAATACAAGTTATCCCAGAACTGTGCATATGTTGACCTATTCCAAAGAAGTGCAATAAACAAAAATAGCTATTAAACCAGAGCACAATTGCACAACACACAACACATATTTGTTGGCTGTCCAAAAAGTTGATAAAGTTGATATTGCATTGTTGTAGTATAGAAGATTCTCCTTTAGCTTTCACTCAATGTTTAACGTGACAGCCAAACCGGTATATACAGATTAATATAGTCAAAGATAGTCAAGCTTAATTGCCCTGAGGGGCGTGGACAGTACTTGGTTCCACGAGTCAGCCCAAGTTAGCACACTATAATATATACCATTGCATGAAAAGTGTGATACTGAATAGAAAATAGTGTGAAGGGGCTTCTGCCAAAAATGCACATGTACAATCAATCCAGGCTTAACACTATCTGCCCCTTGGGTTACCAGATACAAAAGGGGGACTGTACCTGAAACGTCATTCTGCATATCTGGAACAAATATGCAGTGAATGCACAGGCGAAACATATCAGATACTGGAAGCATTGTATCCCAATTTGGGAACAGCATACTCGTCCTTCAAATATGAAAGGGAAATGTATCAGGTGTTTTTAGCAGTAAATCTGATAGGTAAATTAAAAAGAACAAAATCATAAAAAGCAACCTAGCCCTAGTTTTCTACCTTTCTACTTAAAAATAGAGGGCTTGGGCCTCCCTAGGCACACAAGATCCTGAACAAATTTAAACATTTTTTTCTGCTGTGGAGAGAAGCTGCCCGTTCCTATGAGGGTTTAAAAGAATTTCTCATGCATTTGTAGTGTATATTTTCTGTGGGTACTTAAATAAAATGGTGGTGCACTATTGGAGTTCAATCATAGGCCCTACCAAATTATGGGATGTGGAACCAAAGTACATGACTTGGAGATGCCGTTATATGCCATGACTCACCTAAATTTGCTTGACGATGAGACATCAACAATAGCCTCTTCAAGTGAAAATGACATCTCTGCATCTTCATGCACCATTCTTTGTCCTCCAAAAGATATTACTGATGTCAAGCTTCAATATATGGATGAAGATATTTTTGTGGATATGTAATTTATAACTTGTAATGAATTTGATGTGTAGACTCTAGACTCTAGAGACTACCTAGTACTAAGAAGAATGGAAGATAAACAGATGGGACAGGGGAACCTAAGGTTCCCAGCAGAGCCCAAATGTCAAAATAGATGCCTGCAGTGAGTAGGATCAGTCAGGCATTCTTTGCCAGCAGCATGGGTCCTATGTGTTGCTATGGATCTAGCTCGGAGAGCGTTGATTGGTTACTTTGGTGGACAGAAATCTCCACTGTCAAATATGGCTTCATGGATTAGAGCATATTGGGCATCAGTGGCCAAGGGTAAGGTAAGAATATCTTCTCTTCAATGTGGGTTTTTTTCCTTCTTATTTGAAGATCATACAGCTAAGGACACTGTCCTGAAAGGGGATCTTCAGTGGACAGAAATGTCCACTTGGCTCCATTGATCGGATCATCTTAGGCATCAATAGCCAAGTGTAAGGTGAGAAAATCTCCTCTTTTAAAGATCACAGAACTAAGGACGTGGTCCTGCAAGGGGGTCTATATATGGACAAAAATTTGGGGTTTGTGTCACTTACAGGAGCAGGAGATGGAGATGCATCTTATTTTCAGGGGCCCCTTCCACTATGAGACCAAAGGATGATATGACTACCTATATAGGGACTCGGAGACCTCCCTCTCTATTTTCTTACAATATCACAATTAGAGATGCCTAGATACTCAGCCACAGATATCTGTTCCTTCAGGGCGAGAAGGTGACCAACATCTTCAAGGCCAATGGGCATTGCCAAACCAAGCCACAGACCATGCTTCATCAAAGTGACAAATGGACCAGTTCTAGAAGGGGCTTCTTCAATAGCACCCAATCGTTGTCCACCCTTGATCATCAAGACCAAGAGGCCTTGTCATCATCTCTCTCTACCCCGACCAACCCCCCCACTCCATCCTTGATCATCAAGACCAAGAGGCCTTGACACCATCTCTCTCTCTCTCTCTCCACCAACATTTCCAATCTTGGACCATTGTTGTAACTTGTGACTTTTGAGTTTCTTTGATCATCTCTCTCTCTCTCTCTCTCTCTCTCTCTCTCTCTCTCTCTCTCTCCACCAAGATCTCTAGTCTTTGCACTTATACCATTGTTGTACCTTTTGGGTTTCTTTGATCATCTCTCTCTCTCTCTCTCTCTCCACCGAGATGTCCAGTCTCAAATCCTCCTTTTGTGTCTTTGCACTTATACCACTATTGTATCTTTTGGGTTTCTTTGATCATCTCTCTCTCTCTCTCTCTACCTACACCAAGATCTCCACTCCCAAACCCTCCTTTCATGTCTTTGCACTCATGCCACCATTGTAACTTTTGAGTTATTTTAATCAGATTTAGAGATTCACATAGCTAGA